>JAVSBS010025354.1:0-59637 GCA_033124195.1 Coracias cyanogaster | reverse complement strand
CTTTAGGATTACATCTATTCATTTTATTTAGCTTTTTAATGTGGAGACATTTTAATCTACAATTACTTTAATGCTGTTCCCGAATAGTTTGGGAACAATGATTTATATTTCATCTTCAGCTATGAGGATGAAAAACAAAAAAAAGAAAGGGAGAAAAAAGACTATACCCTTCTCATCAGTTACATATGTAGTCATGGCAGGGTGGTTTGTGCTTTGTATAAGGGAATTGCTTGTTCAAAATGAGCGGACAATTCATAGGGGAAAAAAAGAAAGATTTTAGTGAAGCTCATGTGAGAGCACATCTTCCTTCCCCACTCTATAGACAAGGAAATTATTACCATCTACTTGTAAATCATAAGCAAAGTCTCAGTTAAAATTAACTTCTACCCTCTGCTTGGTTGGCCAGAGGTCCGAGAAATACTTGGTTTCTCTCCCAAGCTGTTTGGATTTCATAGCTGTTACTGGTATCCCTTCTCCATAGATTCCTCATGTTCCCTGTTAAACTTTTGTCCCAAGAATTTCCCTTTACTGATCTATAACTCCCCTCCCATCAACAAAAACAAAAAATCACTGCATTGCAAAACAATGCACAAGTTAAATTGGATTTACCCCTATATTGTTGTCATGTCTAGGGCTGAATTATGCTTAGTACATAAAGGACTGGAACATTTTGTGTTTTGCTTGGGAAAGCCTAACCCTAATGTGCAAGAGACACTTGTCCACATGCAGAGTGAAAGATTCTGTGATTTACCGCAAGTAAACTCCAGAAGGCTTAGATTTTGAGTTAACAAACATCTTTCCTGAGGGAAAATAACATTTCCCTCTTGCTGATATGCAATTAGCAATTTTAGAGGACACTGTCAACAAGCTAATGGCCTTTTGCCTCTAGGTCATCAGTATAAACATAACCGAGCTCAACAGGGATTAAAAATTGTTCATCTCTAATAAGATGGTTGGTGTCTCCTCTATGAGATGAGTTTAACTGGGCTCAGATCCAGCTCCCATATCACAAACTTAAGTGGCAGCGTGTTAAATGGCACACTCAGAGATGCCCCAGAAGTTCATGGATTGCAGAGTCTAACCCATCTCTGCTGATAGTCCAGGTTAGGATGGAAGCAAACTGCCACAGTAACACATGTATGTGCAGCCTCACCCAGCCTGCCCTGGCTTCCAGTTCCCATAGCCCAAGAGGCCAGCACCAAAACATGGGGCATTCTCCAGCTCTCTTTAAAAAGCTTTTGAGATCTTAATGGAGAAGGGTGCCAAAATCTTACCTCTCTAAGGAGCTCAAAAGCTTAAGTTTGGGTTTCCTGTTGCATCCACAACATCCAACAGCTCTGCTGGGCATTCAGAAACCCCAGAGCTTCCCTACTCTTGCATCAGCTGTCTTTTTGGGAAGCCCAAACTGCTCCAAAATGATCCCATCATTTTCCCAGCTGCCCACCATGAAGTAGCTGCAGTCAGCTTGACCAGAAACTCCACATTTCCAACACATCACATTACATCACCACATATTCCTTCCTTTCCTCCCAGTACTGACTCATCATAAAGTAATTACCAGGCACGCTGCAATGTCACTGCAAAATAAAAAAATACTGCCTGTGCCTGCTGCATTCCTCCGCTGGCTGGCCCAGGCTGCCAGGTAGGGCTGAGCCTGAAAAATAGCTCCCACCTGTACCCACCCTGGCAGCAGCCTCGATGAGCAAGAAGCCTAAACCTGATCTAGTGGGACATGCTGCCAGAAAAAATGAAGGACATTGGCATGGGTGAGTGTGTAGGGACCCTGAAGCAAACCGGCAGCGAGCACTGCCCGTCACACCAGAGGTGCAAGGGTGGCTGGTTTCCCATCATTTGCCTGATCCTGTCAATGTCTCTTGTGCAACTATCATGCAAACTTTTAAAAAAATACGTATGATAGTAAAAATTCCAATCAATATATCCTTTTAATTTGCACCAGATTATAGTTTCTTTTAATGCAATTACTGTAATTTCATTAAATGACATAATTACCATTAATGCAGAGAAAACTGTCAATAGAAGGTGTAATTATGTTGTATAAAATCACAAGCACAATGTGCAATGATGCATAATTCCTCATGAAAATCATTCTGTGACTAAAATTAACTTTTAAAATATTTTTAAAATACATATTGTACAGTAAGAATGATTCTGTTATTATGGACTTAACTTCCACAACCAGCAAAGAAGGGGGAGCAGAGCAGGCAGGGAGTGTTTGCACATGTAAAGAAGGACCAGAAATCCAGTTTAAAAGTGGATCAGAAGGGTAAGAACACAAATTTGTGCATGTACAAGTAGGGAAAAAACAAACATCTTATAATCACACAGATATACAAGATGACTTGTGAGCAGACATTCCCCTAGGCACATTTCACTGTATAGCTCCAGCTTTTTGGACACCAGTAACACAACACAGAAGTGATGTCTCAATGGAGAAAGGTGTCACGTGAGGAAGGAGTGATGAGGACCAGGATCAAACCACAACATTCACCCTGGAATTTGTGAGCAAACTGTCCAGGGTATGGTAGGGCACATGAGAACCACCGTACAGGGATGTACTAAAGCATGTCTCTTGGTGTCTTCAAAATAAAGCCCTTTATGAGAGGCATGTGCCAGTCAAAAGGCAACATATTGGGTTGAATACAGAGATAACTATATGAAAATTAAACAGGGTAGGAAGCTTGAAGATCTTTTTCATCTTGAAAATCTACAAATCCCCCCAAATCCTAAACTGATGGAGGAAAGCACAAGGACAAAGTCTTTTAAAGATCTTTCCCAGTATACAAACACTATAAACTCTACAGGCAACATTTTCCACATGGGAATACTCCTGATGCTTCCAGGCACACACAAACATATGTCCCTTTTTAACACCAGACCAATGACGAAATGTACACTATGAAGAATCCAGAGAATCTACAAGTGACTCTTTCCTCCAACCCAGGATGTTTTTTCTAGAATTTCTGGAACATAATTTGCACCAAATCCTTTATGCACAGGGCAAACACAAAGTGAAATTTTGCTTTTTAATCTCACCTCTCTTACAATCCTCTTTCCAAAACCTCAAAACCTGAAAAAAATATCTGATTTCACTTGTGCCTGAGCAGGTCTGATCATTGTCCTCTCTACCTATACAATTAAGTCAGATCAAAAATAATCAGATTAAAATTGCAGAATGCTGGTGAGAAATATTATTTCCTTTTTATAGCACAAAAAAATTAATCTACTCATATGTTCTTGGAATGTCTCCTCTCACCATTACAAGCCAATAAAGAACTTTACTTGGCTTGATGTATCTTATAAATGGGAAAACAGGGTGATAGCAATTTTCTCATTCACTTGTGCCCTGCCTGTGCTGCCCTCTGTTTCCTCCCTCTTTATCTGTCCCTCTTTTTCTTTCCTGCACCCAGAAGTAGCAACTAATGTCCTTGTCACCCACGAGAGCTGTTAGCACTAATGGGGAGGGAGGTGCACTGTCATGAAGACTAAACCAGTAAGGTGCAAGCTACCACATCCTTGCCTATTGCCATGCTCTCACAAATATTTTCTTCTCTGTGGCTGCGGTTTTTGTCCGATTGCTTAAGAAAATAAAGTTTACATTATTATACCGTCTGCTTGCCTGCCTTCTCCTCCCTCCCTTTATTCACCATTGGAGTAAGGGGCTTGGGCTACCTATAGAGGGAAACTCCCGAGGACCACCTAGTCTCTGGGATCATTGCAGAGAAGATGTGAAATACATAGAATATGGTCACATGGTTATTGCCAGTGACCCAAGAGGCAATGTGTGTGAGAAAAAAAAAAAAGCATTTCATGTTTTGAGAGCCTGGCTGGTACTTAAGAAAACAGCCATGGTTTCACAAACCTAGATGACAAACGTGTGAGAAGCTTTGTGCGTCTTCCTCACCTCTGGGCTTCAGTGTCAGCCACAAGCAGGTCATCAATACAGATAAATATGGTACAGGCTCAGCTGATTCAAAGCCAGGTACTGGAGATATATAGATGCTGTTTGCTGGGGAATTATGATTTTAAAAATGCGATATTCGATACAGCTTTTATTAAGAGCAGATTTTACATACAGACTGGGACCGGGATGGATGCTGCACCTACCATGCTCTGTGCATATTTTATTTATCTATTTGTTTTTTACTATGAACACATACATTGGAAATAATGAGATATACAGAATTAGCACTTCATTTTAAGTGCCAGAGCTGAATTATTTCCATGTGGAAAAAGTTAGATAGACTTAAATTTTGGTTTGTAGAAGAAACCAGCTCTAATTATTCTTGGAGTCGTGCATTTTTATTCCTTTCCCACTACCTACTTTCTGTCAGGAAACCAGGATATTCTATAGTATCCATCAGACATGTTAATCTGTAACTTGCAACCTTCTACCTTTGTGATCATCCTCCTTTTCACTAGGAACCAATTCCTTCTTCTGCAGACCTGCTTTCCTACCTTCTTATTTTTCTGCCTCTGCACCACTTCCAAACTTTTCCTAAGTCTAGAAAACTGAACTTCACAGCCTTAACTTCCAGTATTTTCATGCAAAATCTCTTAAGAGCAAACCTCTTAACTGTGCCCAGCTTCTTGCTGAACAGTGATGGTGGGATGTGGGCACTGGCATTTTACTATGTCCCTCCCTTCCCAGCTCCCGTGTGCACGGTTTTCCGATTCCCTTGTGCACAACCGTAGCGCTCCCTTGCACACAACCGTAGCGCTCCCTTGCACAGCCATATCTGCTTCAGCAAAGTACCATCTGCTCTGCTCTCCACCAGCTCTTGAACCATTAACTTTGGATATGACCTAAATAAGCTTCAAGCAACAGGAGAAAAAAAGACCTTATCCTACCTACTCTTACATGCCAGTCATCCCTTTAACCTGCAGAGTGAAAGACAGCTCCTGTATCTTTGCTATGGAGCTTCTTTCAATCAGGGATGGTCCACTTTACTCATCTGTAGCAAATACACTGAAGTGTTTTCCTCAAAAGAACCTTTAAGTGACTTACAATTCACAGACAGTTAAAAGGGGAGAAGTCTTGGAGATGTGGCTGTTATTTTGCTTAATAAACACTCAACTCAAAAACTTTCTTTCTGCATGCTGGACCACCACAAAACGATTTCGCAGCCTTTAATGGCATGCCAAACATTTCAAGCATGAAGAAAATGTCACACCGCAGAATAAAAAGCAGGCAAAGCCTTTTTGTGCTTGAGTGGATTATGAGAAAACTGCAAATGGGGTGTTTACTACTGAGAGGAAAAAGGAGAGAGCTGAAAAGTGGGACAGGCAGGTGGAGAACTTGGCTCTTTGTCTGCAGAGTGAAGCAGAACTCATTGACCAACCTTCCCCCCCCCCCCCCCCCCTTTTTTAGTTTTCTTGAAGTAACACATTATTACCATCATGAGAAAAAGCATGCAGGAGGCGATGTCAGCAGAGCTGCTTACATGCCACAGGGCCACAGGCATAGGCAGGCATCGACAACCTGCAGCAAAGTGCCTCCTCATTGCAATAGAAGATGGATGGGACAAGACACATCAGCTCACTGCATCACCCTAATCACAGGCATCTCCTTGCATCACCTTCTTGGCCACCACTTCCCTCCTTTCCTAACGCCTAGTTGCCATGTTTTAAAATAAATAAATACATAAAAATTCCAGAGTCATCACACCGTCATTCCTTTACACAGTGACATTGCCCACCATGAACATGGGCACCCTCAGTGCAGGCTGGTAAGCACGTCTGCACCAAGAGGAAGGCTATTCCTGAAGGTCTATTTTCCATGCCCGTCAGGCCCAATGTGGCCCAAGCTGCCTTGAAACCTGCAGCTACAATACACCAGTAACAGGAAATAATAATGGGCTTGATGCCGGTGAAGAGGGAGGCACGGTAACGCTCAAGATCTTACATCACTTAGCCTCATGCAATAAAAGAAGAAATCCACTTACCACAAATGCTATCATGCTCTTTACTGTGGACTCCCAGAGAAAGCAGCTCCGAAGGAATTGTATTGTATTCCATATTGCCATGGTGATTTTTTTCACACGATCAACATTTCTTGATAAGATCTGATAAATATTGAGTGGGAGGAGGGGAAGAAGAGGAGTTTAATCAAACACTCTAATATTCTACTATTGCTTCAGAAACAGGGATAATTTAAGCTACAGATGTATGCCAGGGCACAAATTACAAATAAAGCCTCTATTTCAGAGACACACTCCAGCTCCTGTCTGCTTGCTGATTACACTCAGATCTTCCAGATTTTCCTTATCCCTTAAAAAAAAAAAGCACATCTTGATGCCAAAACTATATAAAACAGTAACACAAACCTACCTTCATTCCCCTTCAGTTCTCAAAATAGAGCAATATCTCAGGAAAAGGGCCAGAGAGAAAGCAATCACAACACTGAACCTCTTCTCTACGTTTTGGATTAGTCCATAGAAATAAATATGGAATTTTAGCCATGTTATAGGGCACCTTCATTTAAAAGAAAAAAGGGATAATGGCCATTGTTCTAAAATCTTATGGACTTTTAAAATAACAAATATAAACCTGTCTTCTTTCTTCCCAAAGAAAGGAATATAGCTCTTGTTGAGGTTTAAGTGCTGTGCACTGTGCAACATCCACAGCTTTCATTTTCCCCACTCTGAAGTATGAGGCAGAACTACTGATGCACACAAGATCTGAAAGCAATTTCGTGTTAACACAAAGAATTCTTTTAATGCATACAGAAACACGCGGCATTTACATGTGTTCAGCATTTTATGCATAAATAGGTGTTGCTCTTGCAGTCGTGCTACAGCAATTCAAATCTTTCCAACACAGATTCAAGAGCTTAGCCCAGACACAATTTTCACCTTTTTAGAAAATTTGCGGTTCTCCTCAGTAAAGCGCTTTTCTCGGGGCTTAAATGTTCTAATACTTGCTTTTACCTAAAAAAAAAAAAAAAGATGTCATGTAGTTTGAAGTGCTTGGTATCACCACTGTTTATTGGGAATTTCAGGATCTTTCACTTTTTTTTCAGCCTCTATGCAACTCAGGAGGAGCTGCTAAGAAAAATGTGGATGAGTTAAATTGGGCAAGGCAAGACTCACTTCAGCAAGAGCAGAGCTGCAGTGTAGCCCACAATGGCCTTAATAAATAGGGTTTAACTCGGTAAAAGGCTGTAGGGCATGAACAATTGAGACTGACTCCGCCACCTAAAAACTAAGTGCACCGTGTACATGCCTCATTAATTTTCCTGTCAACACCCTGGGAAGAGAACATCATGGGTCAGCTTTTTGGGGAGGAAGTAGGTGTTAAAAGTAATGTATAATAATGTAAACATTAAGCCCTTTTTTGGCTGTTGTCCATGAGGCTCTGGTGTTCAGTAATGAGTGCCTCCTTCCTTAGGCACTTGTGGTTACTTGTCAGTCAAAAAAAGGTCCCTGAATTGTCCCATCCACCTGGAGGGGCCATCACAGAGCTCTGATGTCCCAACACTCCTTCACCCATGGCATGAAACACCCCTCCACTACCAGATGCAACCGGGTTGGGACTTTTCGAGCTTGGCTCCTGTTTTTAAAGGGTCACCCTTCCACTCCCGTCCTTGCAGATTCACATGTCTTACACCAGTGATAAGCAAAGATAAAATACTTCAACTTACAGGATTAAATAGGACATCCAGCTCCAAGTAAATTACTCCTTTTGAAGCACGTTCCAAGTCTTTATTCTTCAGTGTGTAACAACTTTGTTTACCATTTCTAATCTATAAAGAGGGAGGGTAGAGAAAAAGCATCGATACTTTCCTGGCTGTAATTCACAATATAATTTAAAGACACTACAAACAAATAAATAAATAAATCCCAAGCACAAAAAAAGCCCTCCCCAAACCCTGATAATATACTCGGAGCCTGAAATACAAAATGACCGTTGGATTAGAGACCTATAAAATTGCAGATTAAATCTCTTATGGTCCAACTTTAATTTACAGACCTTGTACTTTATAGTAGAGCAGTGTACGCAATAACCAGTCTGAAAATTCTGCCCTGGAAGCCAGTGAGTTGATGGGAAGTAATCAGCCTCCGTTATTACAGGTTTAAAATGGGATTTTTCTTCCAAAGTTTAGGAAAAGAGCCACAAACAACAGTTTACTTACCTACTGCACACTCTAGTACGAACCCACTTCTTAACGCTTAGTTTATTGCAAGGTTCTCAAATTATTACCCAGGAAACAAACACAATCCAAATAAATTAATCAGCTGAAGTGGAGCGAATGCTAATGTAACAAATGTTCAAAATTAACCAATTAGTGTAAAATACTTCTTCCCCCACCACACTCCTGAATTTCAATACCATTTCTATGCTCTAATCTACCGGTTGGCCCGATCTCATTAAACATCTATTAAAAAAAAATCACCAACAAAAAACCTACCTCACCATTTTGTAAACTATTTGGCTCAATCGAAAGCATTCTCTCTTCAAAAAGTGACGGCAGAAATGTATTTATTATACACAGTAGGATATGTATTGATTAAACATTTGGCTTTTTAGGAAGCAGACCAGTTAATTCTAAACAGCAGTAACATAAAAAACTGCAGCTTACCAAAAAAGCTACATTCAGGGACTGTAATGATCAAAGATTAAAGATAACGGAGAAAATTTGGGGGCATGAAATTGCAACCATATTTAAAACGGCTATTGCTGCTCTGGCATTTAGAAGAGGCGCTCATATAAACCATGGGTAAGGGGAAAAAAAAAAAAAAGGCAAAATGGGAACCAAGTGATTTCACGAGACAAGGAAAGGAAAGGTCACTTTCCTTCCCGATGTTATTCCACCCTGCCTGTACCAAATAGCTTGTCAAAGGGTATATGGGTTTTCTGGCTAACTGTCGAATGGGAAGTGGGCTCTCACAAGGACCAAGTTCACATCCTCAGTGGCGTCCAGCCAGGAACTCCAGCTTTTAACGATGTTCTCATCCAAACCTCTGCTTAACAGGAAGTCATATGTGGAATTTATTTAATAACGATAAATGACAACAATAATAGGCACCGTACTAAACTGGTCACAAAACACCTCTGGTTTCACTGCAAGTGTTCACTTAGGGTTGGAGTTGGTGGCAAAGGATGCTGCAGCTCCCAGGAAAGGGGCAGGTAAGAAATTACTTTGCAGACCAGCAAGTTCAGATCTTTTGCAACACTAAAACAGAAGAGATGCTGAAGAGGCTAGCCCCCTCTTCTAGGGCCAAGTGGACTGGCATCAGAAGGTCCTCAGCCCAACTGCCACAAACAGTATTGTTGGCCCATCATAAAGGATTCTGCTGTTTCACCAGTTTGGTTCCTCCCCTGCCTCAAGCAAGGGCAAAAGAGAATTTTAAAAGCTACTGAATGAAAACAAAACAAAATTTATGTGGAAATTAAAGATTTTGTTCAACTTCCCAAACTAACTGAAAATTTGATTTACTAACAGTAGAGATACAGGCCCAGGACTTGGTTTGAGGTTGTCAACTCTTTGGTCCAAGGGGATGCCACCGGTAGAAGGTTTAGACTGAGCATTCATCCACAGACTCTCCTGCAGCAGGGCAGAAGGTATATTGTTCTCAGTGTGCCTGCAGAGATGTAGGCATCTCATACATAGCACAATATCATAATTCTGGATTGTCCATGGTAATTTTGGGGGCTGAACTTCCAAACATTTCAGTTACACACATTTCTCATAACATTTCATCCTGTTACCCCAGGAGCAGCAACTAGTGGGAAGTTCTCCTCATATCCTTTTGGATATACCTACTTACATCTTTCAAGATCATAGCCAGCAAAGGAAAACATGTCACATGCTGCTGAATTGATAAAAAAAGCAAAAGAAATGTCACTACTGAGAAGGTTTCAGGCTGGTGTCACACTCACAAACCACTCTGACTTTGGGGAAAAGACTCTTCATTTCAAGAGCTGGAGCTGAATCAAACATTTAGGGTGTGTCTGCAGGTATGTTCGCTCAGCTTTCAAATCCGCAACAAAAAACTACCATCTCTATCTGTCTTTGAAAATAGGGATTGTTTGTTGCTTGGGTAACTTTTAAAAATGGTGGCATTACTGTTGTTGCTGCTATTCTAAAATTGAACAGGGCAGAAAGTAATGCAGTGCAAATATAGTTTTACAGTCAATTCTAAATGTTTGACTAGTCTGGTAAAAGATGTGCAATTATAACTCAGCCTAAGACTAAACATTCATACAGATATCCTAGCTTTTGACCTTCTTCAGAAGAAAAAAAGCACAAGAGAAGAACAACTGGCTACAAAATGGCATGTCTCCACTGCATTTTCATTTGGATAAAAAGAATAAACCCTGAAAAAACGTCAAACAAAAGTCTCACTTACATTTTTGGCAAAGTGCTAAGCCAATGTGCTTCAACAAAAGGTGTAGCGTAATTCTAACACCCATGACTGCGTGGAGATTAGATCGGTGGCATGTCCCAACTGTGCCCAGAAGAAAACATGCAAAATAGCTTTTAATAATCTACATTTTCATTGCATGCTGTTCCTGGGCCAGAGTTCAGATTCTGTTCAATGTCTCCCTCAATCTCAAGAGGCAGGCAGTCATATTAGTTTCATTTTGGATCTATTTCTTCCTCCTCTCTGGGTACTTTTTTCCCATAGTCTCTGCTGTTTGCCAGGACGGCTTAAATGCTGTCTCTAGCTGTGGAGAAGGTGATCAGCCAGGGCTGGCATCCTAGGATGAACCCTGATGGCAGAAAGATCAGATTTCTTTGATCGCTCAAACACCTTTTGCTACATATCTGATGAACTCACATGGATTTAATTCAATGAATATTCCTAATAATTGTGTCTAAAAGAGGTTAAAGAGAAAGAAAGGAATATTCAAAATAAATGTGAAAATATGAGCAGGTGAGGTCCTTAAAGAAATATAATAAATATTATTCCTTTATTGGTGTGTTATATCCCCACTGAATACTAATGCCTGAATTCTCTGAAAGCTTCTTAATCGCATACAACATAATGGGGCTCAGTCACCAACCATGACTAACCCATAACCATGCGATTAACACGGGGACAGTTGCGCCTACCCCACTGATATGCTTCACTCCGCAAGGTCACCATCAGAAAACCTCTGAAAAATTTTTCATCCCATGGGAACTGCTGACATTTAGGGCATTTCCCTGTTCTTAATCAACACAAAGATAAAATAACAATATTAATATTTTCACCAAAAAAAAATCATGTATTCTAAATCACAGTCCATACAGGACCATGCAAGGAAAAGCAAGTTGGAAAAGCTAAAATTCTTTGTGCATTAAGCATTTGGACCTACAGAGGCACTTCAGACAGAGGCAAATTCTGGCCGTGCTTTAGCTGAAAGAAATGTTCAGGTGCACGAGACCACCATACAGTCAAGGCCCAAAGTGCACCAGGTTCCTTTCAAATGAATGAATGTGTTTGCTAAACTCTTCTCACAGATGTCCCCAGTAAAACAAATGTGACTAAACACACTATTGATGTAGCCAGCCAATGCTAAATCTATTAAGCAACAACCTTCTGACCGCTTGGGAATTTTAATGAAATAGCGAAAGCAGAGATTGATATGACACAAAACACGGAGAAGACAGGACCCTTACGCAGCAAAGGGTGTTTTTTCATTGCTATTGTCTCAAAGAAATATGGTTTAGTGGCTTGTTTTTTTTACATTGATTTTAAGAAAACTTCACTCTGTATCCAGCTTTGATGCAGATTCAATGTCATATATTGATGACCTGACAGAAGAACGCTGGGTTAAACCTCTGTACATCAACACCCGTGACGTGTGGAAAGGGTAATGGCTACTCTCCAAGGGTAATTCATCTAAAGCATTTGGGACCTCTGATATTCCTGCTTGAGCTCATTGCTGATGCACAATGTCATACCACTTGCTCTGAATAACATAAAGCTGTCTTGTAATAGACACACACCTACTCTTACCAAAGGACATATTTCCCCAGTAAAAAGATGAAAGCAAGCCACATATTTAATCCACCTGGACAGGAATAAAGAGATTTTTTTTTTGTTTCTCCCCAGTTTTGCAATATACTTTGATTCGATTTTGAATTAAATGCCCATTCATTCATCCCAAAACTATTTGCCCCAAACATTTCACTTTTAACAACCTTCTGTGGGATCCAAAGTAGAATAGAAACTTGCGTCCTTAGCAGAGGATTAATATCCAAAGACCAACAGATATGGAGCTGATGGTGTGGAAGAAAGCAAGAAGCCCGATGAGGGCTTCCAGGCACTCAGGGGAAGAGCTGAAAACCCTGGGAGCACAGGGATCCTTAGGTAGTACTCAAGAAAAATATTCCTGTTGATACCACTTCAGTAAGTAGTGGGCAGTCAGAGGAGAATTTAATTTCAGAAACAAAGTGTTGTTTTCTCTGGAAGAGATGTAGGGTTTATTACCCATTCCAAAATTTCAGGTTCCTGATAGGGATAAAAGTCAGAACTGTCTACTTCACAGCTACGTCTACTGCATAAACGTAGTATTTTTACGTTTCTCAAACTCTGAAGCTTTCTCATGGAAAAGGGCATGCACTTATGGTCAAGTGCTAAGTAACTGCAATCACCAGGTGTCCATACTCTGAGTCCAAGCCATGTTTTAGACAATTAAGCTCACGAAAGGCATAGTGCTTGTTTTCAGTGTATTATTGGCTACCGACCTTGCTTGGCACTTGAAAACATTTCATGGACCTCTTCCTGTTGCTGAAAAAAAGGTGCAGCTGAAGTCTACTCTGAGCTGGAAATTCAGCAGATAAAAACCATTCCATTCTGCCATACAACTTCACTCAAACATCTTTCTACATGAGGATATTTGATATACTCTGCTTTCAAATTCATTGAAGCACACTATATGCTCCCACGTCTCTAATAACTTGCAGACTTCTAGGAGATAGTCTCTTGAAGCAAAACAAAAAAGACAGACCCTCACAAAGAGAAACATGGTTGCTTTTACTAAGATCTGGGGCACAAAAGAACACAGAGATGGAAAGGACGACTTTGATCATTAGTTCAAGTCCCCCAAAACCTACAAAACTTCTAAACCTATCAAACCTCTTTCTTGAAACAATGAAGTTTTTGCCCTACTTCTCCATTCCCCAGGATCTTCTTCAGTTTCTAGTACAAAAGCCTGCTCCGTTCAGTGGTGTAAATGTCTTCCCTTTCATTCCCCAGGCTCTGAGAAAGCAATCTCCCTCTCAGCCCAAAGGTTAGGCAAGCCAGACTCTAGAGGTCACCTCCAGCAAGAGAGTGATCTTTTTTGCTGAATATCCTGGTAGCACTAACTGTGTCACTTCCAGTTTAAATTCCACTTCTGTGAACGTGGCTGACCAGAGTCTCTCATATGTGCCTTAGAGGAGGACAGTAGTTTGACGTAAAGAGATAGGAGAAAAAAAATACAATGGGTTGATTAACACAGAAAAGCTAAAGATAAAATGCAAGCAAATAACCTCTTATCTTCTTCTGTCCCCCACCTACCTACAGAGAAAATTCCAAATTCAGTGTAATGCCATCAAAATCAAAGTCTTTACAGTGTATTAATAGAGCTGTATGAGAAACAAAGCAAATTGTGTATTCATCCAATATTCCTTCATCATGCCTACCAAAAGAATGTGAAATTTTCAGCTTTATTCATTATCTGACGATTTAAAACCCTTCTCATACTGCCCAATTTTTTGTGTTGTATTTGGTGTCTGCAATAAGCCTTAATCATAGTCAAGGATGAAAGTAATTCCACCATGTCCAAATTATTTGTGCAGTAAGGTTTCCCTTGTGTTAACATGATGATGAAGGTGTACGCATGTTTGCAAAATGCCAGTGTGAGACTTCTGAACACATTTAAACCAAAATTCATTGTTAACTTAAATACTTCACGTCCCGCTAGCATACGCTTTATTTAAGACAATTTTTCATTAAGAAAAGAATCTAGTCATCCATGAACAATTTCTGAAGTAAACTTACTTCATGTGCTGACAGCTCACAAGTCAAACTTGTGCATTTTTAACAGGAAAAAAAAAAAGGCAAATACACTTCTATTTTCAAAAGCGAATTTAATGCAAGGCAAATATTAGGCCTGATTACCTAGAGAAATTAAGCCTATGTTATTTGTGAGGCTCACTTCAGTCTTTAACTATTGTTCTCATTCAGCATATTTATCTAAATGGTTCAAAGGATACATTCAAATTTACAGTCAAAATGACAACATACATCGACGTTGCCATTTCAAGGGAAAAAGCTTAGAAAATTGCAGTTCTCTGTGCAGACTAAGTTAATAGGTGCAAAATGTTTTTTAATCAGAAGCAGAGACAAATATATTTACACTAGATTTGACCGAAATAGGAAGCAGAGAAGTTTGGACGAGAAGGAAGAAGATCAGTTGGCAAGGGAAAACATAAACAATTTTTATTTTATTTTTTTTGCCTCAAACCTTGGACAAAAAACCTACACTGAATAGTTCGGACATTACCACACACATGCACTCCCCTCCTCTGCCTTGTTACACGCTTCCTAAGGGATACTTGACAAATGGCTATAAAATCAACAGAAAATCCAAATCTAACATCTTCTCACTGTGAGCCCACACAGCCTGCTGCCGATCATGCAGACCATTTGGCAAGCACTGGATCTGCAGGAGAGCAGCTGCTCCGGCCACTCTCTTCCAGTAACATCAGAGATATGAGGACTTGGGGAAAAATTAACAAAGTGATCAAAAATGGAATAAAAGATGTTAAGAGGTTTTTTCCTCTCTGTAAACACCAAATCATCCTTGGTGCTCAACTGACTCTCATATTGCTCTAAAACTGGAGATACTGACAACTCAAGCCGCTAAAATAGACAATCTAAAATATCCCTGGCCTCAAAAAGAACTTGCAGGCTGAGCTGCGGAGAGAAGAGGACTGCAAAGCACACAACAGCGTGTGCAGCATCAAGAGCTCAGTATTTACTCCTCAGCTTTTATCTCTTCGGCTTTTCATATCCCCTGTATTGCAGGAGTTTCCCTGTTCTGGACTCCAGTATAATTTGGAAAGAGCACACAGTGGATGAAAACAAACAAACTTGCGTGAAGAGATTCAGAAGCCCCATTGCTTTTAATTCACATACACCAGAAATACACTTATTTAGACAAAATAATAACAAAACTGGAGCACACTGGCCTATTTCTTTCCCACTATAAAGCATTCCTTAGGCTAGGATCACATCCTCTAAGCCGGTTCAAGAGTTTTCTAGGCAGATCATTATTTATTTGGAAACATCAAATATTCACAGTTCCCCTCTCTGATCTTGATTGGTCCCTTACCTAAATTATGCTGACTCTGAGAGGCTTATGTGGCTTCCTTTGATCACTTGGGACATTTGCTTTCCCTCTAGAAACCTCTCATTTCTTTAGTCCCTGCTAGGACAGATCCCCACAAATCTGTTACTGCAATACTGCCTTTCTGCAGCAGCCCACCTCTAAAACTCAAAACCAAACTCTTGTCTTAACCATATAAGATGTGCACCAACCTTCCTGCAGAGGCAAATATGCTTTTACAAGGATATTTCAAAACAATACTGCAGTTTTGTACTCTAATTTCAATCAGGACCCACTGTCTGCCTATTTGAGAGTGCTGTTACCCACAGCATCACACTGTGCATTACCAACAGCAACTCACTACTGCACGTATCACTTGAATCCTGTCATATCTTGCAAGTATGAATGTTTGTACAGGGCTTACCACAGTATTCCCTGCGTAATTACCTGTCACACCCTGTCCTCTGCATGGGGAATCCACTGCAAAACATCAGTGCCTCGAAACTCGAGGAAACCCCATGCTTACAGTTAAATGTGTTTACATGACTTGACTGCTTTGAGCTCAAGAGTCCCATGATGTTTCGAGTCTCATCTACTAATTGATTTAATAAAAGTCACAGCCGAGAAAGTTCTTTCTAAACGTTACTGCAAAAGTTACCAGAATCTCCTGTGATACTTCACATACACATGGAGCTGTTTATACCTTCTTGATCTGGTTTACTCTATTATTACCAGCTTAAATCACTGTTACTGAACACAAAGCTGCTTTTCCCCCATTTCTCTATTAAAGTCTTTTAATGACACTTTTACATTCCCCTCTCTTTAGCTTGGCCTTTTTTGGCCATTTCTGAAAAAGCTTCAACTCTCCCTAATCTCCAGAGCAACCACTTTCCCCTGAAGTCACTTTGTTTCCAGTTTAACAGGAATTAACTCCAGTGTAACTCCCATGGTAGGGCTCACTCTTCACATATTTGTTTACAGAACAAAAGCCACCAGTCTTTATAAGCACTATGGAGTAGAAAACACCCCTTTTAGGTAATTTTATTCAGCTGTGCCAATAACAACAGCTATCTCTAGTCAATCCTACTGTGATGTGCAATTACTTTCTTGGAGTAAAAAGAAGCAAGGCAGAACAAAGACATACTTAAAGTGTTACCTCCAGAAGATGATGTGGAAACATACAGAACAACTCCATTATGTTTTCAGACCTACATGGCATATAGTACTGATGAAATACAGACACTTCGGCAATTTTCTTTCCAATCAACCAAATTTGTACTAAAATGGGTTGGCAAGGCTCGTTACACTAAGGAGAACTATAAACACTTGCCAACTAAGGCATATAGAGATCACAAAACCTGTTTATCTCTAAATCTGTGTTGCTTTGTGCTACAGGGAGAAGCAAAACCATCAATGTTTGAATGATAAAATGGCAACAGTAACTTACAGACAGCAAAGGGATGGCAACTTTTCCAAGAAAATCAGGGGGTTTATCTCCGTCTTCATCAAACACTGTCACTTCCAGAACATCATGAATATCTTTAATAGGGCTGAAACAAAAAGTGCAGACACATTAAAAAAATAATATTCGATACACACACAGTCCCCTCTACAAAGATCTGAGAACACCGTTTTACTAATTAAGTTTGTATTACCTTGGAGTATAAAACTATCGTTTAATTAAATTCCCCCAAAAATGGATCAAATGATGTGTATTCCCCAAGCTTTTCCCTCATGTTTCAGTCCCATAACAAGGTGAAGAAAATAACTACCAGACGGTGGCATTTTTTGTGTGTTGATGATGCTAACAGTGTAAAATTCAGCTCTCCAACAAAGCTGATGACTGGGAGAGGTCAAGGGCTGAATTGGAAACCAGGCTCCAGGACATTAAAGAAATAATCCAGGAAACAAAACTTATGTAATTTCATTTGACTTAAACTATTATTATTTCCCTTTTAAGGTACTGACAAAGGCAATTACTTAAAACAATCCAAAAACTTATCAACTCTAATTAAAGGCCAAACATACAATAGTTTTGTTCCATTCAGTGCAAATGCTCTACTAATGTGGTAACAGGCACTCAATCCTAACTATTTACCACATCATTAATAAATCAGAGTCTCATTTGAGAAAAGTTGTATCTGTGTACCTGCAAAAGGATGAGTAAGTGGAGATGACTTAGGAGCTGACATTCACTATCTTCTCTTTTCTTTTTTCCATATACAAGAGTTAAAGAAAGAGGTACGTGGTACAGTGTGTGCTTATTATTGAATTAAGTGCAGATGTTCTGACCTGAAGAAGGCTGTTTCAGAGCAGTGCTGCTCCCAGAACCTCCGCCTGCAACACAGTGGAGCTTTTCCTCACAGAGGAACCTAGAAGCCACCTGGTTGTCTCTCTAGCCAGCAGTCATAGCATGTTCCGTAATGTGACCCAGTGGCAGCCAAACCACCATGAAATGCACTACTTTCAAGACATTATGGCTTTAAAATATATTGAAACCTACCACTTCTGCAACCATCCTTCCATATTCCTCTCCAAGCCATTATAATTTTCCATATGATACAGCTACCTGTGGTATAAAATACTAAAAACCCACAGTAACACACTCAGATGATGTCACAGAAAATCTGAATATGATGGGAAGGGCTCTCTGGTAGTACTGAATGCTCGAGCTGAAATGGATTCATCCACTCAAAACAAACCCCTCTGCTCCAACATAAATCTAAATCATCAATAGCTTTTAAGGCACTTAATTGAAATTATTTTAAATGGCTAAAAATCTAAAGAGAGACGTGGGAGCCTGACTGGCTCTGCAGATGCAGTGCTTGGACTAGCCATGTAGCAGCAATTGGAAAGTTAGAGACGGTCTGTAGCCGATGTTTCTGAGACCCACAGGAAGTACAGAAACAAACTTTTCAAACAAAATAATTTTGGATTCTTAATAGATTTATTTTGTTGGCTGAACATCCGACAAGACTCATCTGCTGGCACAATCTCAGAATAAACAGCGATGAGTGGAACCTTCTTGAGAACAGACAAAGTCAGAGAACGGATTCCAAGAGACATGCATTCAGCTGCACTCAGGAATTAAACAGCAAACCAGCAAGGTACTTCTACCAAAGAGATCAGATACTTTCTATCATGTATGCATCCAGCCTGTTATTTATGAATATTGCTTTTGCAAGAATTTCATAATTCTCAAATAGTTCTTCCAGTGGACAGGTGTAAATGTCATAAATGCTCCACTGCCAGCCCTTGTGATTGCCTTCCTTGCCAGAGACCACTAGTCCTGGAGGCACTTATCTCACTCAGTTACTCACAAAAATCATGCTGCCTAAAAGCATGACCTAAGTTATCACTTTTGTTATTAATAAATTCAACAAAAAAGAGAATGCTTTGATTTCCATAAAAATCTAAGTTTTTAATTTAGGGTAAGTTCTGTTTTACTAGTTTAAATTCAGAGGATATACCAGGAACAACACAAGCTCTAATTTTCTGCTTACTTACAAACTGAACAAGGACACTACCATGGTTCAATGAAACGTTTTATTTTAAATTATGGAAAATGTAGGCATGAGTATCTGATCTCTACTTTCTGCTATATTATCTCTTGGATCGAGCTATGACTCCATTATGTCTAGTCATGATTCTTCCTATAAATATCACAGTAATTTTTCTTTTAATGACTTCTATTAATAAACTCCATGCAAGAACCAGTGAAAGGCAAAAGCCTTTAATTGACTTATATTTAATATTTCTCCAACATCCCCTCTGACTATGAAAAAATGACATATCTTAAACTTGACCTTTGTATTTTCTCAAAGTCGATAGCTTTTATAGTTAACCTGCTAACTGTTTGGTGTTGCAGCATGTTTTCAAAAGCAATCCACTTACAATGTGAAAACTTTGTTCCACTCTGGATTGAGATTCTTGTAAACGGTGTGTGTTTGAAGACTGTCATTTCCCAGCTCTAATACACAGAAAGGATCACTCTTACCTAGGGAAAGATCAGACAGATAAAAAATAAAAATGAAGTGGACCAGTCATTGTATTTAGCGTGCACGCTCTTTCTTCACAGTAGGGCTGAGGAAGTGATTGGTCAAATAAAATTAGATCTACTAACTGCAATTTGCCTTGTTCTGTTGGAATGACTTGCTAAACACAGTATCTCCAATGCATCCTCAGTTCTGGAAACTTTAGCACTTACCTTACAACTCATTTAAGTGGTTTCACCCTAATACTTGAAATCTGAGACTCACAGTGAATCATCTCCAAGTCTATAGCAAGAAAAATCTGCTCACGTTGACAGTTACTCAGATGACATTATGAAAGCAGTACTGTCATTCTGACCCAGGGAAGCACTGGTGCTGCAGTTACAGCTCTCTGTAGAGCTTAGAATCTGTGGTCTTCTTCAGTTGATTACAGGATTAAAGTACCCATACCATTAGAAAAGAAGCATGGCACTGTCTGTATCTGCAGCATTTCTTCAATTAGTTCCATGTGAGCAAGTCCTTGAAGGTATGGAGGTCCCACACAGCACCACAGTTTAAACAAAACCCAACATCAACTTGAGAATCCACAGGTGAATCAGTTATCTTAAAAGCAAACAAAATAAACTCCCCAAAACAAAGAAACAAAAACCCCTTAACCTCCTCTCAAAAGAAGGATGTCAACGTGGAACTTATTATGGCAAAGACATGTCCGCTAATGTATTTTTTTGGTAACTCGCACTACATAAATTTGTAGCTTTCACAACTTATTGCAGCTCTGCTGTTTCCATCGTGAACAGAGTACCCTTTATCAGCAAGTCTGGCTCAATACCTGGTTTAACCTCATCTTCCATGTTCATGTATAACTCGGCCACAGACACTCCAGTGTAACTTTTATGTAGGCAGCTAAATATTTCAGCAATGCAGGGATTTAGATGGCAGACCAACAAGATATTTAAGCAAAAGCTGTTTTTTTCTTAATCCTTATTTTTGGTATTATTAATGCAGAGCTCTTAAGGTTCTTACTCTGAGAAGTTTAAAAACTAAACAGGAATCTTTTCAGTATGTAAACAGTGGGTATTAACTAGTCAATATGGGTAAAGTTTAAAGACCATGTGCATTACTGGAATCTATTTCTCTTCTCCTTTTCAGCTTACATGCCCATTCCTTGGTAAGTATGGAAAATGCATGTAGCGTTGCAGAGAAACTGCTTGAAATGCAAACTGGTGGATGCCAAAAACAATCCCACTGTATAATTTGGTATTCTGAATGCTATTTTTTGGTCAGTGAGCAAATGCAGTGTTTGAGAAGAACTCTCATGCATACACAGAAAACATCCAACAAAGCAGAAAGTCATTTTCACATCAACAAAACTATTATCTGGGAATGTAAAAGTATGGAAGGCTCAAACTGGACTATCTGTGGCTGAAGAGCTTCTACGTATTTGATGTAGCAGTGTGGAAACGAGCCTAAAATTTATGTCAAATGGCGAAATATGGATTTTCAAAACACTACTCAAAGCCAAAGCAGATACTGTGGTGTTTTCTGATAGCTGTTATTATAGTAAGCTAAAAACTTGCAATTAAAATCTATAAACACCAACAGATAATCAACTGATAACAGAAATCCCAATTGCTCGAAAATTCGATCTCTGCTGTGGGAATGAGGTATAAGGTGGCATTACACTTGTCATTAGATGCCTGCTCTACATAAGTTCATCCACACAAGATTCATGACTGCTACGGGACAGGACAGGGAGGGAACGCTACCTGCTCATACTGCTCATCTGTTAACCTTTGGAACTCTTTGTACCTCTTATTGTCTCTGAGATTTTCTCTTTATCAGATTTGTAGTTGGACTTTGAATTTACTTTTATCAATAACAATAAATCTGAGCAGTCTCCCTGGCAATGCAGGAAATATGGCACTGCTCTAGGAGGGCTCTATTATGGAAGCCCATAATTGCTGCACTAATCATTTATGAATGGCTCAGAACAGATAATTAATCTTTATGTCTCTCATTTCACGATCAGAAATTATGCTATTTTTACCTAAAATGTCTGCATCCTTTTGCAATTTGGTGGGTCTATTACAGCATAATACTAGGATATTTTCAGCACTGTCATTGAAAAACAATTTGTCATTTGCTTCATGAATCAGGCTCGAAGCCTGGGTTATTTTGAATATAATGACAGACTGAGTAACCTTTTACTTAAGCCGAATTTCATTCTTTGCTATGCACAAGGAATGTGTGTCACATACTCTGCGAAAAGTCTTTGAATTGCAGAATCAAGAACTTGTGTGTCTCTTCCAATGTTCATTATCCACCCACATGCTCCTGTCTAAGTATTGAGGGAAAGGGGGCCAAATCCATCACTGATGCAAATGCATGAGCATCGGTGACGTTTTCCAAAGGGTAAATAACCTTCCAGGCTCAGCTCTTTCCATGTACACTATCTATATTAAAACCTCATGCATTTCTAGATAGCCCTAGCCTTGTCTTTTGCCAAAGGTTCTGCTTTGCTGTGGTACACTTCTTATTACATTTGTTAGCAAGGTGCAGTTGCACTCCTAATTCCATACAGACATAATGTATATGTCAATTTAGAAATGCATTTCCATACAAGCTACCTTTCTTTAATAGTAGGTTTTGTCTGTTTCCAAACTAAGTCCTTCAAAGTACCACTCTCTGCAGTAACCTTTTTTTCCACTGCAGGGTTAAGCAGTGAATTGAAACTTAAATAGTATTAATCTAAGGCTTTCTCCTTTGCTCCTTATTTTAGGAGCAACATTCTGTTATGTTACAATGTCTTCATGAATACCAGGGAACGAGCAAGAGCATTTTCTCTTTAGCACCTTTTTTGCCTTTATCAACAAATTATCTTAAAAAATGACCATGTCAGCAAGTACACAACACACAATGCAGTGTCTGTGAATTACAAGCTGCTGCAAAATACAGAGGGGAATTAAAGAGTCTCCAGAATCCTGGAGAAAATGATATAAAAATAATAATAACCAGGCAGTCGCTACAGAAGTATCAATTCCGTAGACCTTCAGTGGAGGAACAATATAAAATTGTATTTTTAAAAGGTATTTGTGCCCATTGCTGTCAGGACCAAGCACTATTTGAGGTACAGCTCAGTGGAAAATCCATCCTTTTCTTGGAGTAAGAGCACCAAAAAGATCATCCCAAATGGAAGACTCAAACGAGCTGTAAAAGAAACCATCACACTCGCAAATCCCATTGCTGGCAAGCTTGCTTTTTTGGGTGACAGCCTGCAGCACCACCCAAACCCACACACTCAGCACTGTGTCAGATGCCCCCAAAATCTTTCAGTCTCACTCACAGACTCACAAGGCACCTGATAAAAGATGGAGAGACTGCTCTACAGGCAGCATCACTTTATATCAACTCTCATTTTACATATTCCTGATGGAAAATACAACAGCACACCATGCTAAGTGTTAAATTCACACTGCTCAGATCTAAAGGAGAAATCGCATCTCCACCCACTGGACTTTTCCACATACTTTTGGGAGTCAAAACCATTTGGTTTCTCAGTTCCCTGAGGCAGCTTTCACCACTGGAGAAACGATGGGAAGATTTACTTTTCCTTGATCAACTGACAGTACTGCACAAAGTCTAAGTAGCACTTACAATATATTATAGCATCATATGCAGCAAAACAGAAATACCTGCAAAATCTGCTGCCAACAGGTCCACCGCCTTTAAAACTTTGACTTGTAAGAATCCAACGTCCTTTATGTCCCGAAAGGAATTCTTTATACACTGCAAGTAGGAAAGCATAAACATGTATTTTGTTATATTTCAGTAAAAATCAGAAATTATTGAACTACTAAATGACTTAATTTTTATATCCATCACTACTTCTGTAGTGTTTCAGTTCAACAGCTGATATACCTATAAATACATGTCTGCTATCTCAGTCTCACTGCATATCATGACCCAGAGGGTCACAACAACACATGCTACCTGCTCCTAAGAAAAATCTCCATTCACATAAGTTACATGTTAACATTACGGTGGAGACTGGAAGGAGCTCTGCATGTTTATGTAAGTATCATTTGCCCATTAAAACAAAAAGTGGGACATACATAGATCTGGAGAAGCAGCACGGGTTGGGAAGGTAGCACACTCAATTAGGAGTGAAGAACCTGTCCTCAAAAACTTTGATTATATGGTTTAAAATCCTCATGCCTCAAGTCTTGCAAGCCATTTCAGAGATACACTTCTTGCCCATCTTTGAGGATTGAGGCAAAAAAGCCATCATATGCTTTTATCTTCCAACAGCTGAAAGTCCAGAAAATATCCTCCCCAAAGGGGGAAAGTTAAGCATACTATGATCTCTCAGTGATCTTTAGCATGTCTCATTCTCTCTGATAATCTCTTGATACAATTCAAGTTTCCAAAGAAAAATATTAGTTTACAATTCAAGAAATACAAGTAGCCAAATTGCTTGGGTCTATCTGCCCTGCCCATCTCCCTGTCATTTGAAACATACTAACAACTCCATGTAATGGTTTTCTCTGGTAGGAGACAGAATCACAGAATTGCCTAGGTTGGAAAACAGCTTTAAGATCATCAAGTCCAATCATTAACCAAACACTGAAAAGTCCTTGACTAAACCATATAACTAAGCACTGCATCTACATGACTCTTCAATACCTCCAGGGATGGAGACTCCACCACTGTGCTGGGCAACCCATTCCAATACCTGATAACCCTTTCAGGTGAAGAAATTCTTCCAAATATCCAATCTAAACTTCCCCTGGTGCAACTTGTGGCCATTTCCTCTTGTCCAAAACTGTGTTCTGCAATTTTGACTACTTTCAAAACAAAAGGAGAGAAGAAAAAAAAAAGAAAAAAGAAAAAATGCAAACTCACGTAGCGCTGTGAAATCTGTTGCCTTTCACTGGGGTCTCCCAAAGGGCAGACACACAGATCAGATATAGACACTCCTGTACATGGGGCAACAGCAACCAACATTAGCAGGGACCCCGGATGTCTTTCCAGAGGCAGCTCTAAGCAATTGGTCTGCTTCGTTGGCAAGGCAGCGATGTCAACTTGGCACCTAGAACAACATCGTCAAGAGTTAATAAGAAAAAGGAGCTAGGAAAAAGAGATAAAATAAATAAAGCAACATTTATATGGATCTCAGTAGCAAGGAAGCACCAAAACTTATTGCTTGCTCGGAATGGAAAGAATGGAAAAAATTTAAAAATAACCTCAAAATTAAACACAGGAAACCAATTAGCCAGTTTCTATTGCACTTACTGTCACAGCTTTGCTTTCTGGTTCACCTACTGGTAAGCAGAGGTAAAAGGGTTGGGCTGGAAGGAAAACTTAACTCTGGCCTGCCTCACTTCCCCTCTAAAATCCCCTCGTGTTTTGTCATGGATTTGAAACACAACTTTATTTCACCTGCGGGAAAGTTAAAGGGGAAAATGCAAAATTTAAAACATTAGCCTAAAATAGATTAGTTTCTTTAAAGTCACATACTCCATTTTATGCTACATTATACTGTATGCCCCAATCTCTTTTACAAGCCTTACTAGAGCTACATTTTCAGTGTACTGTTATATTTCCCAAAGGGAAGGATGGTCTTAAAAGTCTCCCCAACCTTTTTACCTAATGTATATCATTAACCTGATACTTCCTGCAAAAATAAAAATAAGGAGGAAAAAAGAGAAACATTTATAGAAACAATAATAAAAGACGAGTATGGGCTAAAGCAGAGAGAGATCACTAGACAGTGAGCTGTATGCAAAGGGAGCGGTTAAATGCAACAGAAAGTGTAATCACTTGGCTCGGCTAAATGCCTTCTATTTAGAAGTCCAGTAAATGGAGTGGAACTTTTCTGAACCTCCATAGGGCTTGGGCTTTTAAGAACAGGATGAACAAAAGTTACAGATGAAAAAAAGAAAAAAACCCAAAACAAACCAAATACAAAAATAAGGAAGGCGAAGCTACGTTGCCACAGCGCAAGGGGAGTAGCATTTCTCAAAGGGACGGTGAGCGGATGATGGAGAGCGAGAGCTTTCGCTCTGCTTAATGCCTGCCGACAAGTTTTTATTTAAACTAAACTTGTTAAGGTGTTGTCTTAATAGGCTAAAATTCCACAGGGTTCCCCCAGGTGGGTTTCTTCTGGGTAAATGGTGCATGTAGTGTTCCTGATTGATCCCATTCCAGTAGTAGAGCTGGAGCGGTTTATACCCATCTGCTATAAATTGCATGCTTTCCGCTTCTTAACAGCCTATTTTCTGTGAATGCTAAGGGGGTGAAAAGAAAATAATCCCAAAACATTTCAGCCTGAAAACCCACGAAGCTATGTTATGAAGTAAAAGTCATTGCTCTGATGAGTTTGTAAGTCATCCAGTAGCTGTGTATTAAAATACAGCTCTTTGTGTAAGCTGCTTCTGATCAGAATCAACGGGGATGGCTTTGCCTTAAGTGTGCTCTTTGCTATTCACTGCACTAAACGTACAACAGGTTGCAAGTTTACTCCTATTAACTGCCTTCGAGTGCTTTGAAAGAGAAAGAAAATAAACCAGGAAGAGTACCAACACTGTTCAGTGCGTAGGCTGCCTCTCAACACGATTTCCAAGTGTGAGAGGTTGCATTTAAAGCTCATTGCTAAGCCTAGACTCTTCAGAAAGATATGACAAGGGAAGTTAGAGCAGAAAGGAAAACAAAATGACAACAAGAAAGGCAAATATTTGAGAAAAAGACCTTATCACTTCCACACTGGAGGTCAACATCACCTTGGCTGCTTTAACACAGCTGCTTCTCAGGCTGAAGCAGTTTTAGTGATACCTCAGCTATTGATACAAAAGGGGGAATGTATCATTATCTTGGGGTTTATTTTTATCTTTATTTTTTAAAAAAGATGAAGAAACTGGAGGGAGGAGAGGGGAAAACTCAGGGTCACCCAGCTGGTCTGTGGTTCAGCTGGCAGTAGAGGCCATGTCTCCCACATCAACATTTCATACACCACCCACTCAACACAGTCCACAACTGGGAAAAGCTGCATTTGATTTCCTTACGTAAAGAACTTTCCATGGAGTAAGAAAGGAAGGACAACTTGTTCAGACAATAGAGCATCTCCCTCCAATAGATAACCTCAGAAATCACTCATATCTCAAAGGCAAAGTTAAATATAATTCTTCTTCTGGAAATTTGAATTGTTTCTCTTATTAAAAGAATTTGATTAGCCAAAGGTCAAAGAAAAGATCGAGTATGAGGGCGTGGGGGTAGGAGGGATGCACATGTGGAGGGGAAAACAGCAGGCGGTCGAGTGTAAGCATTTCTTCCTCAAATCATGTCTGATTTCCGTGCAAACTAACTTCCTTAAAACATCTGTGTTCACTCAAGGTGATGGTATGCCTCTGTATTTTCTTTTGAGGAACTGAAAAGCCACATTTGCACTTGCAAATGGCAAAAAGCTTCAGAAACAAAAAAAGACAATCTGTTTCATTTAGGTTATAGAACCTAATTGATCAGACTGCAAAGAATGCAGCTTGGTAAAACAATTAGACATTCAATTCACTATATAAATTCAGCAGTTTCCACCCAAATGCTTCTACACTATTAAAACAAGTCTAATGATTTCCAAACTATTTCCCTCATCCTCCTGAAATGGAAACTCTACCTTTCCTTCTTTCTCAGCTTACTATCTGCAAGACCTTATTATAGGTAATTATTTCACAGGAAAGTGTTAAGAGACTA
Source organism: Coracias cyanogaster (assembly GCA_033124195.1). Lineage (NCBI taxonomy): Eukaryota > Metazoa > Chordata > Aves > Coraciiformes > Coraciidae > Coracias > Coracias cyanogaster. The sequence goes on along the minus strand of JAVSBS010025354.1, from coordinate 32,578 downwards.
TTGTGATGGGCACAGCATAAAACTAACGGAGGCAAACCACTTTTTGCTCAAAAGTTGCCTGATCTGAATGCAAGGAGAAAAACTCAGATTATTTNNNTTCAGGTGAGGCAAATGGTCTCTTGAGTTAAATTCTCAACATAGTAACCCTATCTCAGGATAGGGTAGCTCTGCTTGTTGTCACCTTTTGCTATATTACACGTTAAATTCAGGTATAATCTTTCACACACATGGCTATATGCATGATCTATAGGGGATACAGTTCTGTAAGTTAAGACAGCAGTGTGCACACAAATGTATCACTTTTTTTAACCACAATTAATTAAATGCTTTCCTACCTCCTCCTGATCAATATTGAGGTCTACACCTCTCTATTAACCTCTAGTCCTGTGGAGGATTACACCACAGCTTTAGTTTTCATTTAAGACTGTTCTTTTGACTTACAGCCCTCATCTTTATCTGAAAAACATTTTATTCCCCTTTTTTATTCAGTTTGCAAAGAAATATTACCTGAGAACACTACACAGCAAATTTGGGGTTAAATTATTTATCAGGGAATCAAATGTTAAAATTTAACTAAAACATGCTGATCTTAGCCTCTTATCAGTAGTCATGGAATTGTATTTTTATTACCCAACTGACAGTTCATCAAATTATGGTAAGTATCCTTAAATATCTATAAATACATATGAAAAAGCTGCACACAACATGGCCCTCTTTTTCCCCTGCAGAATTCTTGAAAGCCCTTCACAAAAGCGGTCAGAATCATTATCACAGTCTACACTAAGATGCATCTATGATTAATATTTGAAAAGGAATTTCAAATGCCACAGGTGTCAGGAAGACAATAAGGTCTTATTCTGACTTCCTCTACAGATAAATTTTGTTCGCCTGATTCTTTCTATAGCTTGGTGAAATTTAAATGAAAGGTCTGGATGCAGCCATAGTAGATGTTACTGCTCCATCCCAGCAGCATGGCCTTTAAAAGGAAGATTGTTTCTTGTCGCAAAGACACACATTCATCATAAAGATATTGGATGCACTCCAACCTCATAGCTCATGGTTTTAAGTCTAGCAATTTTCGTAAAACCTCTTTCTTGAGTTAAATATGCCAAGTAAAAAAACCTCCAACATTCTGCAGCATCTCTTTTTCAAAACATATCCCCTAATACAGAAACACTCTCTAACAACCTGGCATAAACAATTTAACTCTGCCTGGACAAATTCTGCACACGTTAACACCTTTGTTTATTAATATACATTAACATCCTCTCCTGTTTATAGCATTCCTCTTATCCCATAGGACACAAAAAGCACTCAATAAATGTTAGTAACAGTTCTGTGCAGACTAAATAGAGGGATTATTTTATCCAGCACCAAAACACAGCCACTCCTCAGTGTCAGCCCTTGGCAGCTGAACCACTCAAGGCTGCAGTATTTTAAATGAGGAAGAGGAATCGGACCCAGTTGAAAGCCTAAGGAGAACGCAGGTTGGCTGCATGTAATAATTTAGCTCATGATGTGTGCCGACAGCGAGGGTTCATTTCACGATAGGAGAAGGGTGACGTGAAATTGCACCCAAGGTTTCCTCACTAATTCAGAGGCACACAAATGCCCCAGGTGTTAGTGTTTAGTACCAGAAGTCCAATGCATTTCTTATTTTACACGTTCCATAGTCTCCACAGACACTTCAGGTCCTATTTCAAGAACAATATTTTACCTTGAAACCAAATTATAACTGGGAGAAGAGCCATGTTCCAGGGGCTTAAGGCATCCATCCTACATGAAACACTGGTCCTAAAGGAACTAACAGAAGTCTTTATCCCACAGAAGTTCAGCAGTTTGGATTATGGGACATGACTCCAACTTATGCATCTCCTCAACTTCATTTAAATATTAAAAATACACTTATAATTTAAAAGTCTAACCAACACAGTTCAACCTACACAGCCTTGAGGGGAGCATAATGAATCCTAACTCTATCTGCAAATTGACCACAGAATTATTAATTCAGAGCCAGAAAACTTTTCCTTAAAACCATACAAATTATTTGAGGGCAGTTGGGGCATACTGCTGTGTGTAGTCACCGAATATAACCCACAAATATTTTACTAAAGAATCTTTCTTATAATGAAGTTGTGAAATCCAGAAATCTCAAAACTCAACTGGGAAGTCGTGGAGACAATAAACATGGCACCTCATAATGCTGTTTTTCCTACAGAATCCTTTTCCAGACTCGGCTGCATTTGAACTCTTCATAAAATATTAGTTATTGGGTGTCAAAAGTTTCTACACTGTTAAAACAAGACTTGTTTGTTATTACGCATTTGGTGTTTACCTATTCTTGCAATCACTCTTTAAAATCTAGAGTAATTTTTTCCTGTTTTGATGCTACAGTGAATTTGCAGTGCTTAAGGCAACAGCAGCAGCATTTTTCTCCTCATATAGCAAAAATACCTTTAAGGTAAACCTAACACACACAGGCTTTCTCAGTGCCGAAATCTTTAATAACAGAATAAGTATTTTGCTGATAATTTTTTGCCAGACTGAACACCACCTGCCAGAAACCAGTAGGAAAAAAAAAAAAAGAAAAGGGGGGGGAAACCTAAGAATTAATTGTTCCAACATCAGGGAGGCTGAACAGAGGCAAGCCACAAACATTTCTTAACTCTAAACAGAATATCAGCAGTAATAAAAGTAACTGCGAGAATGGAAGGAACAGATTCATCTTCAGCCACTTCTCCATGTGATGAGCAACAGCATTCAGCCAGAAAGCATTTCCTGCTCTGCAAAACCACAAACATTTGTAGAGCCAAAGGGCATTGTTCTTTTCAGTGAATAGTTTCAAACTATTTGAATGCATCAAGTACGGGAACATTCTTAGGAGTTACTGTTATTTAGTCAGCAAGCTGTGAAACACTCACCAGGTGAGAACAGCAAACAACCACCGACAGGATCCCTGCCCCTAAGAATTTAGAGGTTGTGGCCCAAATCCTGCGAGCAGGTAAGAATGGACAGACCCAAGACAGGCCCCAGTAAAGTAAAGGGTTCTTGGTGCTGATGCACACAGCCAATTGAGGAGATGGGTCTAGATGACTGCAAACCAAAAGATAGTTATATCACCTGTGAGGCTGCCCTTGAAAATGATGCTTTGAACAACACGAGCTCGTGCAATAGTGTGGGCCAGCAAACCCACAGAGATCAGCCCTCTGTGGCAATGAGGAAGAGATTACCCAAATAAAGCAAATCCAGGTAACAGGACCCATATGTAAACAAGGCTACAAGAATACACCAAAGTGCAAATAGAGAAAAGGGACACCAGGGCCAAGCTCAAAAGAAGCACAAAGATCCCTGAGCTGGCACCAGCCTTAAGCTGCAAATCAGCCTTGCAAAGCACAAGTGGATCTAGAACAGTATCACCACTCGAACACAGGCAAATGCTGCTCCTTGCTGCTACCAGCTCTCCCAGAAACAGCTGCCACTGAGCTCCCGTGGCATTTCAGATTTCACAGTCAGCATCTGCAGAGTCAGCTTGAGTGTTTCTGTGTTCAGGTTGTGGCTAATCAGTTACCCTTAAATACATTTTGATAAACACGCCCTTACAGAGGCATCTGACTATGAACGGAATAAGGAGAGAACCATACAGTATGACCCTGGTAATGAAAATAAATTGATTAATTTTAAAAAGAATGATAATTTAAAAAATTACATTCTTTTGTATTTACCCCACCTGCCCCACAGAAAAACGAAAACTAAACCGACAAAAAAACCCCCAACTTACGTTCCCAAAAGCTCCTCGTGCTTTTTGTTATCCTTTCTCCAGACCTCAATGTCCAACATATCCTTCCTGTCAGAGAAGTAGTGAAAATCAAACTGTTCCCTCCACTGAGGATTTGCACTCTTACACAGTGTCTAGAAAACATGCAGTTATAATATTTACTTTTCTTAAATGGTACTTATTTCCACAGTAAAGCACACATCAATTCTTCTACAAGAACAAGGTCAGATGTTAGGGCATCAAGTACTAAGGCCTTTCCAACCATAGCTCCCCAAGCCCACCATGCACAGCCTCATCTTTCTCAAAAACCTCTTTCCTCCCTCCCAGTAGCAATAAATATATGAGTGTGACATGAATGAATGGCTGGTGAAATTCTGAAATGCACGGTGGATTCACCAGCTCCACTTTCAATGGACTGTGGTCATCATTTAACATCATACAAGAAAGCAAGAATAAACCTTTTGAGGGCAATCAGCTAAAAAGAGGTTTGAATGAATTTAGCAACTCAAACCAGGATTTTTTACCTGTGTTTCTATGTTAAGTTACAGGCAAAGAAGGAGCAGCCTTGAAATTATTAACATCCAGTTAATTTGGTATCTGTAAATTGTCTCTCTGAGTTCGGTGAGATTGTTCATGTGTTCAGGTTACTCTGAGCATTCACTGGATTGGGACTTAAATCACTTGCAATTCGTATCACACTATACTACCCACCATCAATATCAGCAATGCCACTGAGAGAACAGGAGATAAGATTAGCTGGACCATGACTGAGATGCCTCCCACCTTGTCTGCTTTTCTAGCCCATAGTACTTTATAAATTGAATAAACTCCAGGAAATAATGTGAAGTACTGTCTATCTGAACTCTTTTTAGGGTGTAAAAGCAGCAGTCCTCAAGTTTTGCTGGACCCCAGACAGAAATACTCAGCAATTAACTCACTATTTTAGGTCCTTACTTGAAACTTTTGTATTTTCTGTGACTGCAAACAGTGCAGTATTGCAGATTCATGACACAGGCTATGGACCATTAAAGAGAAACATAACAAGCAATCTTAACTGTAATAACGTATACTTATTCTAAAATAACTAACCCATTTGTTATTTTTCAAAGCTGCTTTTCTAAATAAAAACATTCTATCATGACCTTGGTTTGAGGTCCAATACGGGGAACAGAGTGCAGGTTTCAGATGCGCCTACATCTGAACATTATGTTCTCTGAATGTGCTCTGTACATTTTGTACAGGAGGAGGATTGTTTGCTTCCTCCTCCTCCCTCTGCACTTCCAGTTCATGAAATGCAGACCTCTTGCTTTCTCAACAGAATATAGTTTTAATTATAGCCCCTCTCCTTATTCGACTTTGGAGATTAAATATATGTCTTTGGGAACCCCACTCATTTCTTAAGATTCCCATAAAACAGTACTGGACAGCAGTAAACACAGCCTAGAGGAATAGAAATTCAAATCAAAACCATGGAATATAATGTGTGTTTTGGTTGGGTTTTTTTTTTTCTTTTCTGTTGTAGGTAACATAGTTTTAAGAAAGGTGCTTTAAAAAATAAAACAAATTCCCCTGCACTGGGAACCATTTCAGGTCTGATTTTCCAGCATGCCTAACGCTGCAAACCTAACTTCTGTATTGGCAGAGAACAAAACACAATGTGTGATGTATGTAGCTCTATTTCATTTCATATTACTGTCAAACATCCATCAACATGATGAGTATGTTAAGTGCACAAAAAGAGATACACACAATATTCCTAACTTCCTGTTTCTATGTTGGCATGTAAAACATATTAGTAAAATGTTAGTGTCCCTGATCCGATCTCCTGGTTTTGAACTCACTTATATAGAGAAGATTCAAAAATAGTTCCATCTGAGGGAGCAACACCAGTAAAAGAAACACCAAGTACCTTACTGGCTTCAGGAAACTTAAGGAAATCCTTAATACTTACCTTGCTCTTGTATCTTTGATCTCCTAGTTTGAGGAGAATAAAAACCTCTGTCAAGCCTCCTCCAGGGATGTTTTTCCCCTCCAAGAGTGTGATGGTGACCAGTCCGTTCCACAGCTGGTTCTTGCGCAAAGAGTCGGAGAGTCGCATGCTCCGCATGAAGCTCGACTGAAAAGCAAGTCAGCAACATGAAACATTTCTACACACAAACTCACAATTTTATGCGTTGATATGAGAGCAGAAGAAGTGAGAAAGGTAGCACAACCCCCAAGGAGTAAGCAGGGAATGGAAGGCAGCAGGATGCCACAGATTTTCTGCCTGTACCACGGCTGGCTTCATGAAGGGACAGTACTCAACATCAGAGCAAAACCACCAGAGAAGTCGACTTCAGCTAACCTGGCTGAGCTTTGGCAAGAGCAGAGCTCGAGCGTTGAGAGCAATTGGTTACCTTGGCTAAAGGAAAGACGCAGGAGAGCAATGGGGAGGAGAGGTGGAAGAGGGGAAAAACTGAAGTAAACTCTTAAATGTCTCCAGCTACATCCATAAAACGCAGGTCTGTCCTTTCCAGAGAAACAGCCCACCATCATAAAGCCTATGGCCAGGTGAAAGGCTGAACACACATCTTCCACCTCCTCAATCACTCAACCGCCTGTCATCCATGTTAGCTCTCTGTCTGCTGCCTTTGTAGCTTCTGCTTCCAGAAACCAAGCTCACGAATCAAAAATACTGATGCCTGCAGAAAAAACACTGACACCACTGGGCTCTTTATCTGGAGTTATGGTTACCTGGTAGCCACATTCGTTACCTTCACAGCTTCATCCTACATCGCATGGCTGCGCTAACAGTTTGCTAACTGGCAATATTTTATTGGACAGAGGATGATTAAATAGGCCTTTATTTGGGGGGAGTGAGCTGGAAACATTAAAACTCAAGGCCATACTTTTCTTCTCGCAGTAAAGATCCTGCCATATTTTATTCTCGTGAAGCAACTTTTAACTCGCCACACTTTGGAGCTTCAATCATGTCATATACAGGTGGGAGCGAGACGGAGGAGAAGATTTCACAAGTCACTTTAAAACAGGACGTGTTAGCTTTAAAAGCAAGTAAGAAATGTTGTTGCTAAATAAAATGATTGCAAAAGCACCTGATGTCTGCAGATTACTTTTTATGGATCAATTACCCAGCAACAAAATTCTTAAATCATGGGTGGTGAACTCACAGACATTTTACTCCCTTTTTACTGGTTAAAATACTCAACTCTTTGAATCCCACAAGCATATTAATATACTTCTATTTAAACACCCCGTTTGGCCTTCCTGGCACACTGGTTAAAAAATTCCTACCTTTAAAAAGAAAACGAGATTTTGATTCATAAATCCAGCTGCAATGTAATTTCTTTTTTCCCTTTTTTTTTTTTGGTTAAAGTTCGTCTTTTAGGCCAAAAAGCTAAAGCATGACTGTTCCCATGGACATACTTCAAAGTCCCAGCAGATATATTCCTCCCTAAACACTGCAACTATTTCAAAATCCTTTTTATAAAAAAGGGAGTAATGTCCACAAGGGATCAAAGGGCATTCTACAGTCTGGCAATCGCCTTAGAAAAATGGCAGTGCTTCCATGAAATATGCCCTAAAATAATTTTGCAGCTTGGTATGTCCTAATTTCGAATTGGATGTTTATCTTGGAAAGGCTTCTATCTAACTTGTCCATAAAACAGCTCCACTTAGCTCTATGAGCCCTGTGAAAATGGAATCCAAAGCTGGCTATTAAAGGGGCCTGGAGATTGCTTCCATATGGCGTAACAGCATGGGAGTGGAGGGCTAAGGCCTACAGCAGGCGCTGCTTGGCTTGAGCTCCACATCTATCCATGGACACTCGTTGCATTACACCATAACATCTGGATTATTGCTTGTAATGTCCCTGGGAAATATCCACTTCCCATCAAAGCCTTTATCTATCTCTGTTGTACTTTGAACATTTTCGTATTTAACATAGTCATGTTTGATGTGATATACTTGCTGCTTTCGGACCAAGGATTTTCCCTCCCCCCCAGCTCCCTCCTCAGAGGAGGAAGAGGTATTTGATGTTAGTTCACAAAAAACAACCAGACAAAGTTTATTATCCGCGTTACAATTTCTTTTACAAACAAAGCATCCAGTTCTCTTCAAAGCTTCCAGACTGCACACGAAACACAGTTGTTATCACTTCGTTTTCAAATCAAACTTGGATTCTTTCCATTTTTCAACCAAGCCAGAATTTTAGGGAGTCACTCAGTGTTGGGGGCCTTCCTACCCAAGTTCTGCAGCACACATAGCACCACCCTTTTAGCCACTGACTTGACAGTTCAAAGGACTGCTGAGAGGCACACAAACCAGCCCAGAATCCACGTGGTCCCAGGAAAAATCACCACCTGCAGCTTGGTATTACTAGAGTACACTGCAGTGCATCAACTCTGACCCTCCAAGACAGGTGGCCCCTAGCAAATGGCCTCCTGCACCCCCTTTGCAGATAGCAGTGCAGCTGCAAAAGCACTCCGTTCTCATCTCAGAAGAAGGGAGTGTTGATCTCCAGCTAACAGGACCTGGCTACTTTCTGGATGAGATCTAGCATCACTGTAGAGCATCATGGTGGATAAACAAGCCAAGATGTTTGCATCCGGTTTAGGGCATGGTGCTGATCTGTAACACCTCAACACATGCTCAATGACAGCAGTCTGCTTCCTACCTACCCCAGCCCAGCTCTGCCACCACCACAAGCCTCTCTCCAAACAGATCAGCACAAAGGCCATGAAGGCTGCTTGCCTCTCACCCCTACAAGACAGCCCGTCACGTTAGGAATGCTTTGGATTTCCTGGACGTGCCCAGGTCATTCCCACAGCATGTGCTCAGCAGGTCTGGCACGTCTCCCGTGCCTCATATCATCTACACACGCACACCAAAGAACCTCTCTGTGCGGGCTCTGTGGCCACCTCTCCAGCCTCCCCAGGTATTTGGCAGGCTGTTCCTCTGATCACCCTGATGGAAATCCCAGCCAAACAGGCAGCGTCTCAGATTCCACTCACACTTTCTGGAAGGAAGCACATCTGGGTAAACCCAGATGTGTAGTAGACCCACAGACTTGGACCATCAATGAGTCAACTTTAGTGCTGCCTGGGGAAGCCTGCACTACGGAAAATGCCTCCCAGGTGACAAGGAGATATTACATTATTTATTTTAGAAGTCTTACCTCTTCTCTGATACCCTGTACCTACTTGTTTCTAACTGATTTACAGAGAGTTAATTGACTAAACTTCACAGCCTCCCTCCGAGTTGACGAAACTATTACAGAGCAATGCACAGAAGTACAGAGATTAGTCCAACAAAGTTACGCAGGGTCAAAACAAGCACTGAAAAAAAAAAATCACCCCAAACACTTTTTCTCCCTCCAGCCATCACTGTACTAACCTGCCTTCACAATGAGACCAGAAAAGTCAAAGCCCCTGTCTACACTGGCCAGAAAAGAACATAACTGCTTAATCAGTGACAAACTTAATGTGTTTTTATCTATTCAGCTCTTTTCTTTCCCTGTTACCTCCCAGGCTACAGAAGCCTCTGCACTTGGGTACTTCAGCTCCTCCTGCTGCTGAATCCAGCTGTGCTCCCAGACTGGATGCCAGGTCCTTCAGGCCTCTCCTGCTTTATTTTCCTGTAAACTCTCTCCAGTCAGCTGGCTCACACTCTGGCTACATCCCAGACCAAAGCAAAGGTGCCTTACAGAGGTACAGAAAACTTGACTGAAGGGGCTATAGGGCTGGAAATTAGGAAACACATGCTTTATGATGGAAGTTGGCACATGTCCCAAGCACAAGACATTTGGACAAGTTTGGTTATTTCTTCCTGCCCATCATCACTCCTGAAATCAAGATAGCCTTGAGAACAGAATTTGAAGGGTTGTCTGCAGACAGAGCTCTGATTTTGGCTGAGCTCTGTGCGCAAATAGCCAGTGATACCATAAAGGTCACCTTTACGAGCAGTTCACTGCTGTAAAATGGGTAACAACTTGAACAACAAGCATCCCTCAAACAAGCCTGTCAGAAATAAAACAATAAGCACACAAATACCCAGAAAGTTTTACACTTAAAAACAGACTTTTTAAAGTCCAAAAGCCCATGTTTACTGCAGATGTAGGGACTGTGCAACATCAGGTAAGTAATGAGTAATCTTTTCTGAAGCAGAAGTACAGCCTGGTCATAGAGCAGGACCCTCCCATGTGAGAAACAAAAGATGGTTCTTCTCCCTGCTGCTTAGAAGGAACAATTGTCCAGGAAACAGCCCACATCTCTGAACAGAAAAATTAAAAAAATCAGTGCTCACAATACAATTTTCAGAATTCGGTTCCTGGTTTCAAAATGAATACAGAAGTTTCTGACACCAACTTTCAATTTTTTATTACCTTCTGGTTCTGGTTTAAAGAAGAAAACTGGACAAGAATGAGCAGGTGGGCCATATCCTACCTTCACAGAGCCAAATACAGCAGACAAGAAAGAAGGACGAAGCTTTGGAGGGGAAAGAACCAGATCATTGACCCAGCTTAACAAAATCCTTTAGGAGCTCGAGTCAACGTGATAACACCATTTGTATATAATCTTCCTCTATAGGCACCCAGTGAATCCCCTCTGGTGCATCAGGGCTGCTTTCAAATCTGTCACTTTTTCTGACACACACACATACATGCCCCAAGTTCAAACTTGTTTTTGAAGCAATAAAGAGATGCAGAAAAATTGTACATTTAAATGACACGGCGAGGTGGCCAAGTGTGAAGCGAGCCCATCTCTCACATCTTTCATTTAAAAGGATGAGACAGGACAACAGAAAGCCTGCTGCAATCCCTGTGAAGAGGTCAACATTGAAACTGGGCCACGTAATTTGCCATTTGAGAAAACAACAACACGCAAATAGGAAGACTCTTTGGACCTCTCCTCATTAGGCAGGGAAACCATTTTGCAGAGGCAGTCTCCCCTTGGGAAAGAGGAGAGGGCAGCGAGAAAGGCAAGTGAACCGACACGAGATTGCTGCCACGATGCGTGACCCTGTGGCAACTGAGTCCCTCCGCTCCGCAAAACACTTGGAGAGCATTGCTGCCCACAGGGTATTGTGGGAGAAAGCCAAATACAATGAGGCAGGCAAAAATGAAACCTAACAGCCCACGCAGAAGAAAAAAAAAAAAAAGAGAGAACGAGGGATTTTCCCCTGCGATGAGATGCTGAGGAGCACTTCGGTCCAGTCAGCCTTTCAGCCAATTTATTCAATCAGCTTAGGCTATCAAGGTGGCAATTGCGTTGCTTTTGTTTCAGGACTGAGCTGCTACGAGTCAACCCACCCCAAGCAAACCTGCTTATTTGCTTCATAGATGTTCAACACTTAAAGGTTATTCAGCTGTACAAATCCTGGAAATAGCGTGCGGGGCACTCAGGGTGAGCCACAAGCCACCCAGGACAAACAAGGCTACTGAGCATCAGCATGTTGGGCTCCAGCGGAGATAGCTACCAACTCCCTCTGTGCCCCAGATAACCCCAGAAAGAAAAACAGAGAAGAGGGGAGAGCTTCCCAATACACAGACATGAGTGTGTGTATTAATACTGCCTAATACTCTCCTCTTCCCTCTACAAACCACCCTCCATGTGAAAAAGAAGAATGCTGTGCTCTTGGAGATAGCTCCCAGAGGACAATGCTGTTCTCAGCTCCCATGCAAAATGAGGGATCTGGATGTGCTGCCCATGTCTTGGGAGTCTGCCCAAATGTGCGATGATTCCCTTGTAGCAGCAGTGAAAAATATATACTGTGTAATCAACAGATAGCTAAATCATCCAGTTCAACAGCTCTTGCAGCGAAATGATTTAAAAGACAATATTCAGTTGCTGAAATCCACCCTGCATACTGTCTGTAATGACCATGAGGCAACTGTAGCCTGGAGATCTTGCACTGCTTCTGTTTTTGTTGTTGTCTGAAATGTAGGTTTTTTTCTTCAAAAAGCAAGGGAGCTCAGAGAACACACATGAAGAGTGGAGGGTATTCACAACAGCCCATGTGAACCCCTCTGCCAGTCTGGCATGGAGTTGCAGCAGGTATTAATGCCATCAACAGGGATGCTAACCATGTGGGGTGGATCTGGGAAACCAGCAAGAATCCCTGTGATTAATATGAAAAGAATCATTTAAGACACTGATGTGCCAAATCTGCACTAAAATAACATGAAATGGTCAAATCAGAGTATAACCAGATTTCTTCATATAGGCAATACAGATTAAAAAAAGCTGTGAAAGGTATATGCATTTTGTCCATGCTTAAGTCATTTTCCTTGTAGTTGTAGGAGAAAAGTTAACTATTAATAGAGGTCAGCTATAGTTCAGCACAAAAAAAAAAAACCAGGAAAAATGTTTCAAATAGAAAACTTTCATTTGTCTAAACCTACAGAGATGAAATTTAGACCTATCTCAGTTCATCTGTTCAAATGGAAAGTATATGGCCTTTTTCTCCTGCAACAACCAACCAGAGTCAGCTCAGTAGCCAAAAAAAGAGACGAGTTTGTGTATCCATTACAGAGCTCTCTCCATTTCCCCTGCCCTCCTTATTCCTGCGTCTTTATCTTGTCCAGCAACATTGTTTTCTACCCCATCATACTCTCTGGCTATTCTTCCATAACCTCTTGTGCCTTCCCTAGACACCTATATTCCCCATGCACACAATTTTTCTTTCTAGCCTTTATGTTCTGCCACAAACTGCTACTACTGCTTCCACAGACCAGAGTTTCCTAACTAAAGATGGTTATTGATGTACAGTACTAGTGTTTTAGTGCAGTAGCAGAATCAATAAACCAGGAAATACTGCTTTGTCAGATTTTTCCAGCGCATGCTGGGAAATATTTTTACTGCCTTTGGATGGTCACAGAGCTTTTCTTTAGAGATCACACTGGAGCATGAACTGTGTCTTCCCTAGGAAGAACTGAAGCTCTCCTACCCTCTAGTGACTGGAACAGAATAGAGCACAGGGTTGCAGCTCTTTTTTGTTTTGACTCCTCTTTTAAACAATACTTTCACTTCTCCTAACTCAGTGCCACGCTTCAGCATCTCTTAATTTTATTTTAAAAGGTGCCAAGGCTCAGGCCAGAGTCTTGAGAACTGAACGACCTGCTGGCTTACAGCTAAAGGTCCAAAAACCTTTAGGTAAAAAAATTCTTCAAAATGCAATGAGATACAACGTACAACGAAAACAAAAATACTTCAGTGAAAGCAACCAAGACAGAAGTTTGGCTACTCTGGACAAAAAGGATCAGAGTTTAAAAACCTGGCTCCCTCTCCTGGAACCCAAAGCCAATCAGCTTTGGCTCTTCTATGTAGCACACCTCACTTAAAATGAATAAAACAAGGAAGTTAATTATTCAATTTATTTAGGCACAAACCAACAGTTAGGGAAAATATCAAGATGCACATGTTCTCATAAGAGCCAAATTCTGCTTTTCAGAGAGTTAGACTGTACAGCTCTCAAGCTGGGGCCTGCAGCTTCTGTATCATTGTTATTTACTCAATAGCAAATTAAAGCTTTACAGAACAAATAAAAAGCCACAGTCTGTTTCCCGAATAATTTAAAATCTAATGCAAAAGTGGGACAGTACAAGAATATAAAAGTAATGGAAGCCTGCAGGAATACTACAGACGACCAAAGGAAGCGAGTTATGTAGATATGTGGCAACAACACAAATCTTGGAAATCCCGTTTCATTGCTGGTAATGAAAGCTCCCTGCCCAGTCTCCATCCCAAAACCAAAAAGAATTTCAAAACCCACAGGAGGAACCAGAAGAAATATTGCCTCACAAATTCCCCCCATGGTGAGAGGCAACCCAAACAATTAGACTGGGAACCAGGAGACCCACGTTCAACTCCAGTAACAACTACCGGCTGCTTTTCAGATATCTTTAAGCAACTCAAATCTCCCATAGCTCCTTTTCTGGGTTGTATTTACACCCTTTTCCTTAGCACAGAATTCTTCCTTCCTACAGCTCTTTGCTGAGTGGTGTCTTACCGTCAACCTGCCACTACAATAGGACCTACTATAAAAAAACAGCAGCAATTTCTCATCACGTTAAAAAAGTAAAAAAGTAAAAGAACTGCCAAATGCATTTCAAAGTTTCCATATTTTCACACTTTCCACATCAAAGAAGGGCACAAAGATTTCGGGAGGGGAGAAAAAAATATGGATTACCTTGGATGAAGTTCGCTTCTTCCGACTTGACCACCTCTACTCATGAGTCCCCATCATCGTACCAAAGAGGGTAAAAAAGAGAAGGAGTAAAATGAAGAAAGCATTTAGCAAAATAATTTGAACAGCAGCTTGTCAAATGTGTTAGAAAAGCTTATTACTAAGTAGGGGGGATGATTGTACTACTGCCTTCATCTACCCCCCCCGCCCTTCACAGAACGTAACAATCAACAAACTCAAAATACCTGCACTGCAACTAAAAAAGGAGGAAATTAAAAAAAAGAAATCAGGAATAAAAAGTGGAGAGACCCAGACCCATTACTAAGAAACATGGCTTAATAGTTCTGGTGCCATCTGGTTCTACAGTCAGCTAATTTAAAAAGTTTTAAAAAAAAAAAAAATCACCTTGCTGTTAATTGCTAATGGGGACAGAGCCATTTCACTATTCTGAATCCACTGGAAACAGCCGAGCAATTTGCATTTGAAATATGAGGGCTTAAAACATCATCTTTAAAAAAATTTACAGTGTGCACCAACTCTTGTATCATCTGCACTCTGAATGTTAACTAAGCACGCAAGAGTACCAAAAGCTGCTACTTTAAACCAATTTTCTGTCTCACTGGCTAGGTCCACTTTAGCCCATGCCTTCCTAAAAGTCCCAGAAGAATTCCTGAAGTTCTTTTGGCTAAACTGTTCTCTTTTCCTAAAGAAAAAGTCTTCGCTTCCCCCTTTGCTCCAATCCAGTGACATGTGTGCCAACAACACTCTTGTACAAGTTAAAGGGGGAATTCACATCCCAGATCAAAGCCATCTCTCATAATACATAAATACAGCAACAGTGTTTTGAATGGTATCATTACACTTAAATCATCACATACTGAGGTAGAAATAACTCTACAATTATGTTAATATTAATTGAGATTTTACAATTTTGAGAAAAGGCAACTGTTTGAAAAATAAATAATGAACAGCAGGCATCCCATATTAGCTTTTATTATTTTGCCTTCCAACCAGTTGAGACATTTAAGTTTCTATAAATAATCCCATTCAGACTGGAATTCCATACCTATAACTCAGTAAAGTGATGTAAACAGTAACTTTCATACTAGACTACATAGAAGACTTGTAGAAATATTTTCTCTTTACATATTTATTGCATGTATTTAAAACTGGGCTGACTTGAAAACCAGAGGTAAGTAAATGCCTGATCTTGGCTTTTCTCCACCCCTTGCAGGTCAGGGACAGGCTGAGTCCACCCACACAGGTATGCTCCACACTGTGTAAAACACTAGTAGGAATCTTAAAATATGAGAACAAGGGCAAAAACACTCATGTAGGACCTGAAATTTAACAACTATCGGCTACAGTTGTGGTGTTCCCAGTCTGCTGGGTTTTTAGCATCACTAAATGCACCATATTTCAGCATCAGGAGCCAAGTTAAACTGAACTCAGTTAAACTCGCAGTGGCAAAATCAAGGTTTTCACAAGTGATCTCTTCCTCTCGCCCAGTGTGCTCCTCTGCAGGATTGCTGTGGTTTAAACCCTGACATCAAATCCCTGCTTTTAGATGTCACATGGATGTATTTTTTCATGGACAGAAAAAAAAAAATAAATTAAAGTGCTAAAATCTAAACTCCAAGGTGGAAATCATGCTCTGGCATAGCAATCACAGCATGTATGGTTCATACATTCACTTCAGCAACCTGCACATTGCAGTGGCGGATACCACAACTTTTACCCAGTTAAATACAGGACTTGTAAAAAAGTTATCATCCATTCTGATTTCAATATTGAGTCTCAGAGGATGAAAACAAAGGTGGCATTTCTGAGTGAATTAGACTATGCCAGGTTTTTTTTCCCTGCCCAACACATTCCAGCCATAAATTTGATTTCCTAGGCCACTTACATTTCTCTTGAAGTCTCCTTGCTTGACTGCTAGACTCAAGTTTAATACAATCACTCCCATGTCATCTTCTAAACTGTTGGGATCTTCCAGTTTTAGAACTTGTTCAGTAGTTCTACAAGCAAAAAAAAAAAAGATGTGCATTTATTGACTCCAGTTAACTCGAGTTGATTATTAAAGGTCACGCTGAGCTGTGCAAATTTCAGCTTCCTGTCTGAAATTCCCAATATTGAGTTTAAATGTTAAAACAAGAAATCTGAAGGGTTCCTTCTTAGTTCTGACAAAACACACCACCCTTTTAATAATGCAGCCTAACATCTATATAGCATTACTTAATACTCATAACTCCCCATATGCACATGCACACTAAATTAAGTTACTACCACGTTCATTTCACAGGGAAGAATAGTGACAGAGAAACTCACCCAAGTGAATTTTCTAACATTAATGCCTGGGATTCGACTTTGAGCCCTGCATTCTGCCTTACCTCCGCCTGTGTTTAATCTCCCCTCCGTGACTCAGTTCCCTCTCTGAAAACAGGAATGCTGGTATTTACCTGGTGGCACTATCTCACGGATAAATTCATTAATGTGTCTAGAATTCAACAGCCATGGGAGCTATAATATACTCATACGGGAAAAACTCATTTTCTCAAAAAAAAGGAAAAAAAAAAAAAGGTCACACAGCAAGAGTATGAGAGAAAGAAGTAAAACTTGAATTCCTGGCTTCCAGCTCCACATTGAGACCAAGCAGCAGCAGCAGACAAAAGGCGCAGGGCTTGCCTCTGCACTAAATCAGGGCCAGATGAGCTGCCGCGGGGACGGATGGCTGCAGGGGGAGGCTGGAAACGGGGCGCTCGCAGCCAGCCAAGCAAACCACTACCCAGCCCAATTATAGACAGAAAAAGGCACCCCGTGCTACGTGGGCTAAGAAAGGGTCTCAACCTTCTTCCCCCTTTCTTCTTCCAGCTCCATAAATTATTCTGGTGTAGCTCTCCCTAAACAACGCTGCATATAGGAACTCTTATTCTTATTCCTAGACGTGAAAAGGAAAGGGTGACTTCTGCTGAACCAGGCTCTATCCAGGTTGGATTTGAATCTGCTACATAATGCTGGATAAAAACAGGCGTGTACAGGATTTATCTCAAGCAATGTCTTTTAACACCATTCCATCAAAATAAGTTTTCATGAAAAGACAAATTCCAAGCTAGAGCAAAACCATGTCATTATTTTCCTATGTTTCTCAATTAAGCTGCAATTAATTAAATAAACATATTACCTATTGAGTTCAAGTTCAGCAAGCGCTACAAATGCCGAACCCATGAAGTCTGAAGAGGTTAAATCTCGATCGTACACCTGGTAGCAAAATAAAATAAATATTTCTCATTTTCACATAATAAGTCAGTTTTATCCTGGCTGATAAAAGAACAGCTATTTTAGGCCCTTTCAGTTCAATTTTGTATTTGAAAGATCAAAGCTTAGATATAATTCAGGAATAATTTTCCATCTCCATGCTTTAATTTCTATTTTTAACCAAATATTTAAACAGCATTTTGAAAGTATCTTCTTAATATTATGTAAACAGAGACATGTGTGCTGCTATGTATTGTCCCTGTTCCTTTATGCTCTGCACAGCAGCATAATGAAACGCTGCACGAAAATCAGGTACTTCTGGCTACAGATGTTTTAGCAATTAGTGCTCACAACTGGTAGCTTGCAGTTCTGGTAACTGTAACGTTACTCATAATGAGAAAAGGCTTTGCTACTTTTCACGGCTGCATCCCAGGTAATAATTCTGTTCCACCCAGCCAAATTACACTCTTAAAACGTGCATATAAAACCACTGTTGGTTTCACCGAGTTTGCACAAGCATGGTAAGAGTGAGCAGAATTTAGCTCCATAGATTTAAACATCAGCAGTCAAGGAGTTTTATTTCCACTTGGGTTTTTGCAGACAGAAAGCAAAACATGCGAGTAAAACCGGGAAAAGACATATGTGCGTTTTAATTTGAAATAGCTGAAACTCTTAAATCGGATTGTGTTCCATGTTACACTGCTACGGTGAATAAACATCAATACATTTCTGAAGTTGAAAATAATAGCTTAAAAAAAATAATATTGGCTCATCTTTAAAAAAATCTAAACCCAAGACTTACCTTGATCCAAAGTTTTTGATCGAGGGTCTGTACAGGCAGCACAACGGTTTCATCCCAAACTGGATTGAGGTTCTTGTAGACTACCTTACTTTTGTATAGAGTTTTCCCATTCAGTTTAAACTTCACATATGGGTCACTTGTACCTGTGATAATTAATAAAAAAGAGATTAGTGCTGCCCCCACATAACCCCACAACCTGAAAACATATTTTCATAAAACAATAAATGACCAACGGAGTAATGACTTATTTTATACATACATATGCTGAATTACCTATATAAAAATTGCGAGTTCATACAAGAAGTCTATGGAACAGAACTAGAAAGTTGTCTGAAAGCAGGCAACAAAAATTCTGCATAGTTTGCTTGATCTCTGCTGTGCTGTTCTTAAAGGATAATAATTATTGTTTAGGAACTTAGTTAACATTTTAATTTGGGGAAAGAGCAAACAGAAGCAGAGATGAAGGACTACTTACAGGCCAACTAACAACACAGACAGCGGGAGAGAGAAAATGTGATCCTGTAACCATGAATATATAAAAAGACCAATACTCAAAAGCATCGTAACTTGGACAGGAGCTCCAAGGAAACCAGGAGCAATAGCTAAAATACCCGTCAGGATTTCATCACCAGTCTCACTTGCCAATTTACTTAAAACCAAATTTGAAGTTTCAGTGAAAAAATCCTGACATTATCCACCAGCTCAGGATAAAAATCACACACAGAACAGACTCCGTAAAGACGACAAGCAATAATCAGGTAACACATTTTTTAATCCGAGTGGCACAATTTGCCATGGCAATAATGTCCCATATTTTTATGGAGCAGATGTCCATGGGCAGAACGTGAGGCTCGTGCCACTCGGCAGCAATTGAAAGACTTGCAGCTGTCAAAGGAAAACAGAAGAGGGAATCAACTTTTTATTATTGTTATTAAACCAGCGGCATCTGCCCTAACACCAACCACCGTGCAGGATA
Source organism: Coracias cyanogaster (assembly GCA_033124195.1). Lineage (NCBI taxonomy): Eukaryota > Metazoa > Chordata > Aves > Coraciiformes > Coraciidae > Coracias > Coracias cyanogaster. Next base: position 13,588 of record JAVSBS010025354.1, on the reverse strand, counting down.
CTATATAGAAGAGGGAAAAAGGTTTAACTAGACAGTTTGTTTAGTAATGCACACAGACTTTGCAAAAAATCTCACAACCTGCAAATAAGGGAAAGAATAAAACTGAGGTGTAGCAGCATATACAATTAAGTGATTCCAGCCGCCGTCCATCTGTCGTATTCAGTATTGTCTGTATTCCACATTTTATTTGGAATTAAACTTCCCTCCTAACAGTTCAATTTCATGAGAAAAATAACAGCTAACGCAATGGTCCTGGCTGTCCCCCAGCCTGCAGCGTGGGCTGCCGGCAAGGAAAGACCGACTCCCACCGCAGACTTCACATTCAGAAATAATGTGAAGCTGTCCTCCCTGGTTCCTGCTGAGATACTGGCTGACAAATACATGGCAGTTGAGGATAACCTAGTGTAAGACCGATACTCAGTCTTGTCAGTAGTTTGGTGAAACAGTGAGAATGAGAAAAATCCATATTTAAACATCCAAAGCTCTGATCAGAATTATGTGAAGATAGACTCACACTCCAGAAAAACAGCTATGTGTTGGTATCTGTTTGGAATTACATAGTAAAGAACGGTGCTCCTGGGACATATGGACTAATTTTTAAGAATTTAAGAAGTTTTTATTCTGTTTTAATTTCAAAAAGGAAGAGTTGTAGAGCCCTGGCCAATTCTGCACATAAATGGTGTTTCATTCACAGAAGGAAAACATCAGTTGGCTTTCAAACACTACCTGCAGCCGATCCTTTTCCTAAAGAGTAATTGTTAACATCAACTCATTTCTGTGAAAAATGCTGCAAACTTAAAAAGAAGTTTCTTTTCCGTCTCCTCTAAGAGAGAATAATAATAATAAGGGCCTGATCCAAAGCCAGGGAAGTCAGAGGGCAGCTTCTCATCATTTTCAATGGGTTAGGAGTAGACTTTTCCCTAGAATACTTCTCAGAACTATGATTATACTCTTATATAAAGCGTACAGCTTAAAATCAGCACACTTTCCACAGCAAGTGAGAACACACAGATAAATCACAGCCTCACAATGTGGGCAGTAGCCCTCAGAGGAAGCAGAAGTTAAGAAATTACAGCATTGAGCTCCTTAGTGTTAGTTTCTTCCAGCTCCTTTAAAAAGAAAGGAAAAATTAAAAAGAACTAGCTTTTATTTAGAGGATAAGCAGGAGCAAGCTGCATTATTAAAAGTAACAATAAGCGTAATAATAATGTCCACAATGTATTCTATGCGTGAAATAGCAAGGGGCAGAGAGAAGGAAAGCAACTGCTGAAATGAAAGCATGAAGAGGACGATGGAGGCAGGTGGTCTATGGCCATAACTCATCTGCTTTTGGCACAGAAAATCCATGAACGAGGGCAAAACCTGAAAAGAGAGAGAGAAGATAGAGAAAGCAAGCAGCCAGCAAGTTCAGTACCTGCAAGTATAAAACTCCAAGTCCCTTCCCCAAGGATGGGAAGCAAGAAGACTACAGCTAGGTATAGCATCCCAACTGCATTATTGCTCTGAAAGCTTTCCAGGTTGTTATACAGTAAAGGAAAATAAAAAAAAAGAGGGGGAAGGGATGTCGAGCAGTGCTCGTGTGAGCCAGGCTTTAGCAATCATTTATATATATATATATGTAAAAGTCTTCCTTTATATTTACATATATTTCCACATTCATATATATAAACATATATGTATAGAAGAGAAATATATAATTATATTAAATGGATTTATATTAAAAATATATAAAAAACACTGAGGGGGAAAAAAGCTGTAATAAAAAGAGGCCTTTAATTAAATAAGATTGCCACTCTGGGATCAGGCCTTCATGCTTGTCAGCTTGCTCTCAAAATAAACATCTCAAACCGGGGCCTCAGTGGTGTCACTTACTCCAGCAAGGCACGCCGGGTAATCCCTCGCTATCTTGACAGCTACATAATGTTCAAACTGTTTCACGGGTGAACGGCAGCACTTGCGCGAAAGAAAATATTAATGCTGGGAATTAATAGAAAAAGGGATGATGGTTTACAAAAGCCAAACAAGGAAAAGGTGTCAAGTTAGTACCGGTGTTAATTGTTAGGGAAAATAATTGCGGAGGGGTGGGGGCTACGGCGGTGCTCGCCTGTCTGGCTGTCAGAGGGGTAACATCTCAACTAGGCAGGCAGGGGAAAGGGGTCAGCAGCTCCCAGATCATACAAATGACGGGCTGACACCTCCATGCTGGCAAACAGATGGACCTTCACCTTCACGGTGGGAGCTGGCATGCACCAGGGCTCAGTGGCCTTTGCTGGGGTGGACCTGGATGGCCAGGAGAAGAATGATGCAGGGAGATATGGCACCACAGCCCCTTTTGGGGCTTTCAAGGCTCTCCACAAGTTGCTCCTGGGATGCTCCTGTACCTCCCTGGGTTGCCATGCCCATTTCTGTTTTCCTTTAAGACACTTCAGATTACATCCAGGTGGTCAAAATGGGTTTAAAAGGAGACAGGGAATGAGAAATAAACCAGTTGGACAAGTCCCACCTGATGGGATGAACAGCACAGACTGCAAATTATTAACTGCATTTGAATTCAAGGCTTGAAGCCTTCTGGATTCAAGATCAAGAAAGACATCTGCATCTACTAAAAGCTATTTATTAAAGACAATCTACAACCCAGCCAAAAGAGTGTAACTTTTCAAAAACATGCCTAGAGATTTTAGAGATGAACCAGTCTAAAAAAGGATGTATTTTTTTATAATTTTCATTTAGACATGACAGGCATCTAATAATTATCTTACAAAAAAATAGAAAGTAAAGCTTTTCAGCAGCCATTTCCTAGTGAAGGCAAGAAAGCCAACTTTTAAGCATGCGCACTCAGGCTCTTCTGCAATGTGAAGTCTGAATCTGTTCATCTCAGTCACATCAGCTGTAGCCACAGGTCAACAGGGTGATGTGAGGAGACTGATTACTCTTTAAATCAGTTGAGAATTTTGCCCAAGAAAAACACTTTTCTGGTGGGAAAAGCAAGGTGTGATGCTTTGAGGTAAATTTAAGTGTTATGCAATGACAAGAAGGTTCTCATACAGTAAAACATATGTACAAAATATATAAAACCAAACAGGATTACCAGCTTTGCAGCCGAAAACAAACCTAGTAAGGGTCAAAAGAAAGGATGACCTCTGAAAAAAGAAAAAAACAAAACAACAAACATTCCATAAGCTGGACCTGTTTTCCCATTAGAGAAAGAACACGCACCTCAGCAGTTGCATAATATCTATTTTTTCTTCTATTTTCTTCCACTAACACTAAAAAGCAACGAGTGCAGGCAGACCAAACATCAGCTAAACTCTCAGCAAGTTTCAGTAAGTAAAAGTTGCTGGGACACAGCGGCAGGAGAGGGTTTAGTAGCCCAAGAAACTGTTAATGGTGTTTTTAAATGGATACTGCTGCCCTCTAGCAGCTACTGAGAGCTGTATCACATCAGTTGTGTTTAATACTAAACAGTTGCTTTATAATTAGGAAAAAAAAACCCACCCAAAACCCACAAAAAAAAAAGAAGACCTGATATAATTTCACACCACACACTATTTTATTGGAATAAACTTACTGGAAACGTAGCATATGAAACAAGTCTTGTTACATAAATAAATATTACTACCAAGTCGCCTTAAAATCCTGAAAAATCAAAGCACTGTGTGAAATATAACCTAGACCATCTTAAGTTTTAGTTTAAAACCTAAATTTTCATCTGAAAAAAAGGAAATGAAAGATTTATTTTATATGCATGTAAAGAATAAGGTTTTTTAAATCTTCCTAGAAATAGAATTACTGGAGTTATTTACAACAAGGAGTAAAAGATATTTTTAAATGGAACACACACTTTTCTTTTTAAGTGGAAAACCACTATACTCTTGTAGTGAAATACCAGAGATCAAGGCTTAAAGGGGAAATCAGAAAAAAAGTATTCTGCCGGCAGGAAATTCAGGTAATTTTGGAAAGTTCTGTGCCCAGCTAGTTTTACGTGGCCAGATGGAAATGAAACATTGCTTGGAAACAAGCATCACCAATAGGTTCCAAGGGAAAATAAACCAACAAAGAAGCAAAAAACCCAAAACCCTATAAACCAAAAAAACCCAAGACAACAACCACAAAAAAGAAAGGTGAAGAATATATGTAATAACCTTATAGATGATAGGGGAAAAAAAGAGGGGGAAAACCTGAACTGAACATGAATAGAAAGAAAGAAGCAGATACAGGATGTTCTATGCAAGACACTTCAGAAACAATATTAAAAAAAAACACATTAAAAAAAACATTAAAAAACTCCCAACATTCCAGCTGAATGTCCTATTCCCTGCCAAGACTCAGGTATGAGCATGCAGGAGGGCACCAGGACAGGACCGAAGACACATTTATGTTACCTGGCTGCACCAAGGAGTTTATATTATAAGATGGTACTATTCGGTGTACGTAGTTGCATTTTCTTGTACTCACAGTCTTTGGCCTAATAAATTCTCCTTATAGGGGTCACAGGAAGATGCAGTGTGAGCTGTTAACCTCACAGCAGTCCTTATAGTGCTATAGAGGCTACTGCCTTTCAGTACTTAAAGGGACGTACAGGAAAGATGGAGAGGGACTCTATCAGGGAGCGTAGTGATGGGGGTAACAGTTTCAAACTGTAGGGTAGATTTAGATAAGACATTAGGATGAAATTCTTCACTGTGAGGGTGATGAGACACTGGAAGAGGTGGCCCAGAGAAGTTATGGATCCCTGGAAATGTTCAAGGCCACGTTGGATAGGGCTTTGAGCAACCTGGTCTAGTGGAAGGTGTCCCTGCCCACGGCAGAGGGGTTGGAACATTATTCTATGATTAACGCAGGCAGCTGCCACCCGAGAGCCATTTCTGACAACTGATAGAGCTTGAACGGTTTAAGAAACCTGTTATTGAAATCACAATTACCTACAAAGGAGTATTCTCTGGGCCCTACATATTCTATTCCAGTGCTGCCATCCCTACATTTCTATATTTAACGTTAATTTACCAACGGTGGCTATGCATATAATGGATTAATTGTTTTTGTTTAAACTCAGGCTATTTTGCTGAAGTTCCTATCTCTGTGCACTCATTTTCCTCAGCCAGTTCTGGAGGGATGCTTGCAGGGATCACCATATACGGGCGAAGCTTCAGCCACACATGTTGCACTTCCAGAAACTGGACTTGGCACAGACGAACGCTCGCAGCACCAGCCCTGTACACAGAGCTACACAGGATCCAGAAAACATTAAAGTAAGTACCCAGCACCATCCAAATTCTTAGCAGTTGTAAATTAGCAATGATTACGCCTTTCAGAAAGAAGTGTGAAAAGTTGCCTAATACATCTCAATAATTAATAAATCTGAAGGACTAATGATCTAATTGCAGACACCCTGAAAACAGAGAACATCTAAATTAATCAGTGTGTTTGCAGGGAGCGATTCAGCCTAATTGCTCTCAGCATTTGCTTTTCAAACAATGGACTTGCTCTAAGCTGACAAACGCCCAGCACAGCACAAACACATCCCTTCCTCCAGCACCCTGGTATCAGCATAGAACCAGGCAGCAGATAGCCCAGAGCTATGAGGGGGGGTTACCGCAGGTTCATTACTGCTTAAAGTTCACAGTATGTGTTATTCCATCCCCTTTAATTTTATTTTGTCCTTGGGAGACAGAGCTGGCACAGCTCGCACTGATGTCAGGAGCTGCCCATGCAGCAGAGCAGCACAGCCCTTCTGCCAGCTCCAGGAGCCCGCCAGGACCCTTCTGGTGTTAGACGTGAGAGCAGATGACATCCTGTACTACTGCAACCCACCCTTCTCATGTTCAGCTGCTTGTATCACGAGGGGAAAGAAATGAGAGCAAAACCAAAGTGCAGCAACAGAAAACAGCATGAGAAACCTGAAAGAAAGGGAGAAACAGGGTACAGATTCTGTAAAAAACAAACAGGAAAACAAAACCATGTAGAGAAAAGAGACACGCACAAAATTCAAGCTGGAGCAATGCAGCTTGGGGGGGGGGGGGGAGGGGGTAAGAATACAGCCAGCAAAGCCACTCACCATTTGGCATCACATCCAAGAAATATATTTCTTGTAACCACACCATTTAACAAATGAAAAAGTATACGACAACTTTGAAAGTACAGGATTTGGAAACAGCAAGGGCTTCACACTTAAAAAACAGTTTCTGTTTTTTCTCATAGCAGTAGAGCTGGGTTTGTCAACTCAAGGAAGGTAACACCTCCTCACAGCTGTGGCATGACATTGCTGCTTGGTGTCACAGCATCACTGTTGTGCAAAGGTGACTCGTACAGGCAGCGATGTGCATAGTCAGGGTATCTCAGAGCCATAAGGGAGCAGGACATGTCAGATTTCATTAGACTGACTCAAACAAACATCAGGCATCACTCTGCCCTGTGAAAGTGAACCAGCAAGGAGAAACAGGCTCCAGCCTCTCCCAGTTCAAAGCATGTGGAGCTGGAACTTGTGAGCTTCACAAAAAAGCGCTCAACAAAGCCATAAAACCATTAAGGGTGCAACAAAATGATAACACTTAGAGCACTGGTGATTAAGATGGATGAATATTTTTTAAAGCCAGATAATATATAATCAGCTCTATTTTCTGCAGAACTACCAGTACTCAACAGATCTTTATTTAATGCATTTCTGCTTTCTTACTACTTACCGTATTAAAACTACACAGACCACAAACTCTCCCCACCTCCATGAGGTATCATGTCATCTGTTCACAGTAATACAAAACAAAGTGCACAAAACCCAAACTTTTGGTATTGTATATACACACAGATCCATAACCTTCAGTGTTTGTTTATCAAGAATTACAAATACGGGAGGACTCCTGCACCATCTAACAGTAGGCACCAAAGGCACATGCTGTTGATGTGAAGCACACCTTGTCATCTGCTCAGGTAGTTTCTCATGTATAACCGCATTAGACTGTATCCCAAGAAGCGTCAGTGAGAAGCAAATAAATCAGACTCCAAGAAAACTAATGACCAACAGGTTACACCCCTGCCATCCTGCATCCCCAAGAGGGAACACGCTGCAATTCCGACCCAGAGACGGATTTTTCAGAACCTCTTCCCTTTCCAGCAGAACCAAGATCCTAACAGCCCTCTGCATCCTTGGCTGTATGGAGGCTTTTTCTGTCTCCTCCACTTCCATTAAAAAAGAAAATTTTATATATATATATATATATGTATGTAAATAGAGGAAAAGGAAACATTGCAATTCTGATTTTTTCCTGCGTTGCTTACGCATTTTACAGAAAGCAACAGGGAGCACACACAGATGCGCCAGACTCCTGGTCTACAGAGAGCAGGTACAAGGAGAAGCTACAGGAAGTCAGGGACTGGAGAGACAACAGATAGGCAAAAAACAATGCAAGAAGCGAAAGGTGAAAAGAAAAATAGGAAAACCCAAGATGTTAACAGGGATAATATGAAGAAAAAAAACAGAAGAGTATTAAAAATCTGGTAAAGTGAAGGAGGAAATTAAATCACACCAAAGGGAACATATCCTGGAAAGAGTAGTACGTAGAGAGTCAAAAAGCCTGGAATGATAACTGGAAAGTTTGGGGAAAAAAAGTAAAGTCCCCTTAGTCTTAGAGCCTGCAGTTAACAGCTGCTCACGTTTATTCAGAACTACTGCTCACTTTTACTCAACCACATATAATTAATTCCTGCTCAATAACTGCTAAGCATATAATAAGTAAATTCAGGGAGAGCACCATGAATTCATTGAGCCAGGAGGCTCTAGCACCAGCTGTTTCCAATAGCAGAAATATTTCTCCTTTGTCACACACCTTCGATTTATTTTTATATAGTTATATACACACACAGACATATACCTCTTACACTGGGACAAAACAGAAGCAGGAACAAAGGCAGAACACCAGTACAAGAGGCTTTACTCTGTCCACTCTAATTTCAAGCGCATCTCGTCCGTCACTTCAGGCGCTAAAAGGTGCTGAACGAGTGGAAACGTACCGTACACTCTAAAGCCGCTGCATCCTCGCCCAGCCCTTAAGTCGCAACACCTCGGACACCTGCAGCGGGGTGCTGAGGACCACCTGAGGCAGGGGGTCCTGGGCTCGGTCCCAGCCCTGGAGCCGCCACGAGAGGGCAACCGCCGCACACGGCGGAGCCGCTTCCCGCAGCCCGGGCAATTTAAAGCGCTGTTAATTTAAAATTAAGGGGGAAATTACATGCGTGAGAAGGGGGTAGGAGACCACGCTTAAGTGCTGTTATCTTTGAGTAGATCAGAACTTCCTCAAGAAAAAGTAAACTGATGGGTTTGATGGCTGCTTGAGACTTTTTTTCAGAACAATCGCTGCTGTCATAATAACAATATTAAAATTTAATAGTAAAATAATTTACAAAAATTTATAAAAAAGTTATTTTAAACTTGATTTAGACTAAAGATGCTGGCATATACTTTTCCCTCTGTCTGTGGTTTTCATGAGACCATTTTACACATAGCGTACTCCACAGAGTATTTGGAGTTAGTTTCCATCAATGACCAGACAAGCAGTTATCACTAGGTATGACCACTTCGTTCATATGAGGAGGACATTGCTACTCCTACCAACTTGGACACTCCACCACCACCCCTACCTAACCGCACTATTTTTCCAGTTGCTCACACAAGGCTGACCACAGGAAGTTTCAAACTCCAACACACATAAAACACAGGAGCAGCAACTCAATCCTACCCACTGGAGAGCCCCAGTGCCTCTGTGTACACACAAAACCATGGAGAAGAGGGACTGAAATCCTCTTCCAGCTGTGCCAAGCAGCGCTGCTTGGTTAGTTTTAGAGATCTGCTGTTCCCAAAATGTGAATGAGGATGCCTTGGCCTTCAGCCCAAGCCACAGTCTGACTCCGCAGGATACTCTGGTTGTGGGCAACGTGTTCCTATATTCAGATTATTGGGAGCAGGCTGGTATACCCCAGTGCAGCAGCTGTATCCGGCGTTGTGGTAGGGGGAGAAGAGGGAAGTCAGGTTCTCCTGGCCCGCAAGATTTCCCTGAGGTTTTCTCATGTTGGAGAGATGAGTAAATTTGACAGCTTCCCATTTTTAAAAGCCCATTACAAAAAGCACAGCAGTTGCACCTTAGGCCTGAGTGTTACACCAGCACCACAGTAACCAGCACCACAGCAGAGACCTATGATGGTGTGCACCAGGGCATCAGCAGCATGTTGTTTTCTTTTAAGGAGCCATCACTTCAACTTGATGGTGACTGACGGATAATCATTAAGTCACTACCTTCCTACCTCCCAGTGCCTGTGCAAAAAACCCCAGGAATTTCATTTAAACTAAATGTTTCAATACTTATTTTACTAAATGAGTAGTCATCAGCCACAAAGCAAAAGAGACCCATCAAAAGGCTTTTTTTCCTCACCTCCCTTATGTTGTTTCACTGTGTTGTCCAATGCTTCATTAAGAGAAGCATTAGCTTTCTTATGCAACAAAACACAGCCTAGAGCAAACTAAGCTTTGTCTTCTTCAGAAATACTGTTCTGATGGAATTGCTCATTTCTAGCATCTTTTCCAGCAGTTGTATGTGTCCTGGCTTGTTCAGCTTCCTAGTAAATCTGATAAACTGCTACACTGTTAGGACATATGTGCTTCTGTTTAAAGAGGAAAGATGTTAATCTAAGTATTCATCCACTCCTTCCAAAAGCTGAGAAGAAAAATGAGCATACACTTAGCCAACAGTTACTGCTTGTTGAAGATGTGAAAAACCAGCATTGAAAAAGTTAACTGAGATAAGAGATAAGGGAAATGCCAGCAAGCAGCACCCTATGTGAGAAGGTTTCTGAATCCATACAGGTCCCTCCAGATGCAAACTTTCCAGGGCCTTCAAGCTGTGCAAGCTTATTTTCTTTAAAACTATATGAACAAACTCTATTGCTTCATCTCAAAAGAAGATAAACTGCTCATCCATTTTGCAATACAAAAGTATTAGAACTGTTTCCACAGAGAAAAAAAAAGAAATAAAGAATAAATTTAAAATGCAGAAAGACTGGGCACGTGGAAGAGCTCTCTGACAGGTTCAGATCAAAGGTCCTAAAGCAGCTGCTGCTGCAGAACCCTACAAGCCTCTGCAGAGCCTCCAGCAACACAACTCTTCCCTCTACAGGAAGCAGAGAAACTACCAGCTGGCTACTTATGAGGACTTTCACTCCCTGTTGCAACAGCATGAAAAAGAGCCAGGCTAACAGTAGGCACTTTCACACAGGTTTTCCAGGAATTCTTCAAATCTTTTCTAATTTGTTTGATAATAGCTTTTTTTTCCTTATGTTGTCCTCCTTAGGTTGCATCTCAGATTAGAGAGGGGATTGTTGGTTTACAGTTTCTGCTTCCATGGTTTCCCTTTTATTAAAATCTTTGCAGATAACCCAAAAAGCACTCCTAGAGCAACTTCATCATTTAATAAATTCCAAAATATTTTTTGGCTTTTTTTTTAAAGCTCAAATAGAGTTTCTCAATATGAACTACTCTGCAGTTCCTACATTTGTAGAGATGTGAAGTCCAGCCAAGAAGGTGCTTTGCAGCTGTGCAGTCAGAGGGGAGGAGCAGCAAGGAGAGGGCAGCTCCCTCCCCTATGTATCTAAGGTGGATAAACCAAATCGCTGAGTGCTCTGACCCAGGCAAGGAACACTAGTGAATGACTTCTTGTATCAGAGATAAGAAAAGAAGCCAACTGCTGCCAAGAGCTGTGTGAATTTGAAACGAAATCAGCAGGAAGGTGGGTCTTACCACAGCGATCTCTGATAACCAGGTTCCGGCCTTCCTTCAGGTGGATGGTCAGCAGGTAGGCAAAGGGGCTGGGCAGGTCACTCAAGCAATCGTTAGCTTCCTCTAGAGCCTGAGGAGAACAAAGAAATCAGTCACCACTGCACACCTCCTGAAGCAGACCGTGAAGGAAGCAGGTGTTCTCTTGGTTTTTCAGAGACAAAGTTCTCCTCTTTCCTTAGGGCAGTCTTTTACAGAAGGAAAACAAAATATAAAGATTTCCTTCCCAGGCTTTGTTTCATGGTGCAAACAGCTAACTATCAGCATCAGGTACGATCAACAAAGCAAGGGGTAACACATGGAGAGTTATACCTGAAAATGAGTGGTAATATCTACAATACTAAATAAAAACAAATGCGTGCATATAATTTCCAAATCTTACCAAATTACTGCCTATCTTTTTTCTAGCCGTTTCTTGTGCATTCATAGAATATCTTAAGTTGAAAGGGACCCATAAAGATCATTCAGTCCATTTGTACTCGTCTGATGATCTCATGAGGAAGTACATTTTTCACATAGCTACTGAGAGGACAGCGTTTCTTTACACAGTTCTGATAAAGAAACACAGCAGTGGGCAGTGCTAGTTGTGAGGTTTTTGCAGTGGCAAACTCAAAAGGATTCTTGTTCATCAGAGGTGCTGCCAGGGTTACACACCTCAGCATCAGCATCATCCAGCCAGCACGTTCAGTGAAAACAGCCTCTGGACAGCACTTGAGAGGTTATCAGAGGGCAAAGGTAGAGAAGTTTGTCTGGAATAGGCAAATATGCTTTACAAGAGAAGCGCACGAGTCAAAATTGCCAATGTTTTTTTACACTGCTCTAAAACTGATTTTGTTGTCCATCACACCCTTAAGATATTTGCAGTCTTTATTTTAATCCAATTTGCTCCTGGGTTGCTAGTTGAGTATTTATGCTGATGCTTTCATCAGTTACCAGTACAACATAGAAATTATATAATATTTTTAAAAGTCAAAAATATTTCGGTCTATTTAAAACATTAGCAATTGCCTCACACTACTGGAAAAAAAAAAAACAACGTAGACCAAAAACATAAACCCACCACTAAACAAACAAACCAAAAAAACCACATTGGGGAAATCTATAGAAGGTTTCTTCATCTGCTGGGTTTTAAAATTTCTAAGAAGCAAAGAATCTAAACCTAAAATAAACTGTGCTTCTGATCAAGTTCCAAAATGCTTTAAAATGAAAAGACTTACCATCTGATCATCAAAAATTTGAGATGACATGGAAGAGTCTAGATCCATTTCTCCACATGGGTACTATAAAGGAAAAAAAAAAAAAAAAAAACCACAAAAGCAAATAGACAACAGGGATCAAGAAAATACTCCTAGTATCAGCCAAGAAAGTACTTATACATGTGTAACCGGTGAAATTGTTTTACTTCTACTTATAGAGCCTTCCCCTCTGTAATTTAGATGCACAATTCTTTTTCCTGTTTTACAGTAACTGCACTTAGTCTCTGAAGTTTATTCTAAAAAAATAAGTGCCTGCTTCCAGCTATTGAAGGGAATTCTTCTCCTCCTCAGTAGAGCTTCCAGTGCTGAAGGTCCTTACCACAAAGCCTCCTGATGCCTGAATGCTATGGCATCTGGCGACTTACCAGTCAGCATTGCAATGCTGACCCCTATTCCTGAGCAGAATTTTACTTGCTTAGTCTCCAAGAATTTGCTGAACTTCGCTAAGATGAAATTTAAAAATGCAGCAGCAGTGGTGGCAGTGGCAACAATATTCTGAGGTTGGAAAGCTTGCTGCTCTCACTTCAGTACAATTTCTCCTTCATCACCCAAAAAGCAAGGTCCAGGAAAAGTTTTATTTGTTTGTTTTAAAAAACCCCAAGAGCTCAGGGGAAACGTTAGAACTAAATCGTCAAAGGGAAAACAGTTGTTGACATGTACTTTCCCCCACTTTCTGCAGTAACTAGAAGACCCAAAGGACTTATACCTAATGCTCAGCATAAGAGAGGAAGCCAAACACCACTTCTTAAATATTGACTCATCCAAACACCTGAGGCTGCAGTGGCACAGCATCTAGACTGTCTGCATGCACGGAAGGGATTCATTGGTCAAGACATCTCAGATGCTTCTTTGACTGCTAGAACAGTCTATGATCATCAGTTCAGCTGAAAAGGACCTACGTGCCTGGGTGACTCTTTCAGTTTTAACGCAGGACAATCACAGCCCAGTCAAACACAAAGATTTACGCTAAGAATAATCTCAGTCCAGAGAAATGCACACAAGGTGGAATTCGATCCTCCTGTGAAAACATTATTATATGCAGTGTGGTAACATCCAAATCTCTCAGATGAGAGTTGCATTGTGTGGAGCACAAACATAAAAAAAAACCAGCTCCTGCACCAAAGGTCATAAATCTTAGAGATACTGATATGGTGAAATAAATATAAATACGCTTTGTGTAATTCTTCTCCTCCTCCCCCCAAATACCTATCTTACATATCAGGAAGTACAGTAATCCAGCATTGCAAGTAAAATTTCACTTGCATGACAGATGAAATTTAACATTATGGTTCCCACAGTAATCGTAGCTTGGCCACCTTGCAAAAAAACATTAAAAGTAGAAAAATTATCATCATAAAGAGCAGCAGAAGAGTTTTCTCGTGCAACAAAGCTGAGTTACAGCTGCTACGGGAACTCTTAACTTTGAATTTCCTGCCTAGTATGCATAAAATCTCACTTGCGTGCATTAAAGCTAGTTATTTCTCAGTTTCTGGTTTCACAGGAATCTCCTTCAGGC
>JAVSBS010025353.1:88833-119280 GCA_033124195.1 Coracias cyanogaster | reverse complement strand
GGGTCATCAAATATAGGGCAAAATAACAATTAATAAATCCCTCCAAATGTACGTTCAGGTTCATCAAGAAAAGGCAAGGTGGTTTTACATGGAACAGGCTGTCTACTCTGTTCTTCGTGGCTTTGGGTCAGTTGAAGAAGAAAATATTTTATAGCACTTGCTATATTTCAAAATTGCAAGCAATATATAATACGTTTCCCAAAACTTCATCCGAGTCAAAAAATATTCCCTACACAGTTTGCTGCACTGAACTCTGACCAAAGAGTCAGTATAATTTAGAACACTATGGACTTAGTAGCAAAATAATGAGATTTTTTTTTTCCTTTAGAACTCTATAAGAAACCATGAAAGGGCAGAATCTGAGGGTAATGGTGACTTTTGGCATCTCTAGTGGGAGCCAGTTGGAAGGGTTGCTACGTTACCCAGCCTGGTGTGAAGCTGGAAGCAGATCTTTGAATCCTTTTGGAGCTAAGGGATGATAAGAGGCTCTATAGTCCTGTGGAGTTAAGCAGCTTGACAAGGTGAGCTGGGAGCAAGGAAGTTGTTAAAATCCTCAAATCAATTCTCTGGAAATTTAGGAAACAGCTCTACATGACCTATACCAAGATACATTTTTTTGCTATAAGAAGCAAGTCCCAGCATATAGTGAAGCTATGAGAAGGCAGATTTTGTTCTAAAACAGGTGATTTTTTAAGTATTTGACACTATTACTGGTTCTCTGTGAGAAGTCAAGCCATGCAAGGGTATTTAAATATTTGGAGAGGGAGTAAATACACACACAAGCGAGAGATCCTACATTCACTATGAACAAGAAGATGCACCATCCTAGTTTATAGAAGTTGGATAATCTTCTAACACTGGGTACGCAATGCTAAATTTCATGTATTATTATAGCAAAGGCAAGAAGCAGAAGCATACAGAGAATCTGAGTACAACCGAAATTTGTGAAAATGGGTTTGGTGGCATTTGTTTCAACATGTCACAGCAATTCCTGATACGTGGGAAAAGATGCAAAAATATAAAGGATTTACTGGCACATCACACTGATGGGACTGACTCTGACAGATGCCATTCCTTTGACAGTGGAGCTGGTTTGATTGTAAATAGAATTCTAAACACCAAGGGAGGAATTTTGAGGAGACGTGAGCTCTAAATTCAGTTTTACACTTCTTTTTAAGTCCTTCATAGATTCAAGTTTCCAAAATGCTCCCGGATTAAATATTTGGACTTTATTCTAGCCTACAGAAGATACTTAATTCGGTTTCTAATCAGGCAGGTGCAGATTTAACTCCAAAGCAGTAGGAAAGTTCTGTTCTGCTCAAGTCCATAAATGCAAAGACAATCAGAGGGAGATTTTTATAGCCTCACCTTAATAAAGAGCTCCCAGATGTTTAGTATAAATGAAGACAGGCTATACCATCTTATTTTTCATTAATGGTAGCAAGATAGAGACTGTCAATTGGTTTTTTTTTGCCTAGGGAAACTGATTTTAGTCATGACTGAGCAAGAGTATTCAAGTGAAGAGCAGCTTCACGTGGAGAATGTATTTACAGAAATTTAAATGTTTAAAAAGCAGAATATTTCACCTGACTAGCTTGACGCTGTTTTTGTTATCATTCAATTCTCATACATCTTATTCTTTACTGAGAGTTATACAAGTAGATGACATCCTCTCCTGACACCAGACTCCATAACATAACTGCTTTCATGTACTGTAAAAATACAACAAAACACAAAACTACAGAGCAGAACTGGAGCAAGAAGCATGCTGTAGGACAGCTGAATTTAAATAATAATAATCAAAAGGCTTAAATGTTGGGATTTCTTTTTTTTCCTCCTGGAAAATTTTGATTTTTAATTCACTTTCCACATGAGTCTTCTCAATTTCCCAATCAACGTTACCGTATGAATTTTTAGTCAGACTGACTAAACTTCTTGAAAAAACTATTAACTGCAGCTGTTCTGGAGCTACGGCTTCTGAATTAAAGGTCATGACAGTTATGAATGAGGTTATGGGCTTTTTTACACTACTACTTGGACTTCTGTCTTCAGCAGAAGTGGAAATTTAAACCAGAAATAGGATTGCAACAAGACAAATGAATGAAACTCTAAACTACAGAAAGCAGGGCTAAGAGGAGGTCATTTGTAAGGCAATGCAATGAATTTGTGATGTTGATGTTTTGACAAGCAAATAGATCACTGAAGTCCAATGCCTGATGCTAGCAATGCGGTACTTTCTGCAAAGCTTTATCTTAAGAAAACAAGAACAAACCTTCCTTCAGAGCTCAGTTAGATTGGCTGACTGAACACCTATGTTAAACCAATATCATAGGCTTTGTTTTCCCCCCATGAGTTAAATTATTCTCTCAATTTTCTGATCTTTCGTGGGTTTTCCCTTCCCTTCCTGCCCCTTCAAAGTGCACGCATGGACTCATTTGCCTCTTTCTCTACCCTTCAGTGTTTATGTAGAAAGCTTGGCTATCAGCATTACTGGTTTCAGAGTAACGCAAAATGAAGTAGGACTTTGTCGTCATATCAAGAAATCAATGATATACTGAAGCACTTTTTAATTAGACCACTGTGGTCCTGAACTAACCCTGAGATACAAAGATTAAATAATTGCTTATGGCATTCTTAATGTGTGGTTCACCATAGTGAAAAGATTATTGACTCAACTGCTAAGTTATGAGAACTGATGAATTCTAGCTGAGTGCAGAAATTCTTTTTAGCACACACAAAAAAAACAACAATGCAGTTTTATGATCCAACTCCTTTGAACTGTTTTAATTAAAGACTACTATGTTAAGAAAGCAGCTGAAAAGCTATTTAGTAGAAAGACAGGCTCCCATTTAAATGTTGACTTATGAAGTCAGCATTTTCAAGGGTGTTACTGTGCTTTAGTCTTTTATTTTCAAAGCCATTAATTTCTCCCAGAATATTTCTATCTACCGATCTAGGAGCAAAACTGTCATAAGTCTTCATGACTCAGGAACCTGTGAAAGTCAATATCACTTAGACATCTGTTCTACTTGAGTAACTTCTCTGCCTAAATTTGGACATACAACATTTTAATAAATAACTCTCTTAAGCTTCACATTCAGATCTTCTGTAGGTGTAACCTGGCACAAATCCCCCAATCTTAGCGCAGCCACCTTGCCACACCACTCCAAAATCTGGCATTAAGAGCTCATAATATTTCAAAATGCAGCTAATTTAACTAGACATTCTTTTCAAAAAGGGTACTGTTATATTTATTTTAGTATATAATAATACATACAATTAAAGCCCTATAGCATTATGTAGCATGCGCATCAAAGTACATGCAGATGTAGGAATAATTCATGGTTTGGAACAAAGTATTTTTAAGGTTTTTAATCTTCTTTCTTAACAATTAATACAAACAAAAGTATGTGAGCTTGTATTTGATAATACTGGACTTCATCCACCAAAATTATGCTGTCTGTGCAAAACAAGGTGGAATATTTGTCCCTCAAAGTATTTCATGATAGAAAATCAACAAACCTCTCTGGGCTTGCTGCTTTTGAAAGATTTTAAGACTTTATAGTAGGAGTTTCAAAATCCCACTTGGTTTCTCACTGGATTCATAGTTATCTAAATTCCTGCACAGTATCTAAATTTCTGCCGATCCCTTGAGGGAAGCCCTAGCAAAAGCTGACGTTGTCAGAACACAAACTGTTCCATTGTTATTCTTGTTCTATCAATCATTTTCAGTTAAGAAAAAGGTGAGTTTTGGCATTGAGATATAGGCCATTCATCAAAGTTAGGAACGAAAAAAAAAAAGATAAAAACTTACTTCTTACAAGCAAACGTACAGGAAGCAGCAGCAGAAATAAAGATGAAGAAAAAGTGCAAGGAGCCATACGGCGGAAAGCGGGACAGGGGCCAAGCCGCAGCAACGAGCACCAGACGTACACAGACATTAAAAGGTTCATGCTGTACATATGCTTTGGTTAGAGAATGTGAACACTGGCCTTTAATTATATGTGAAGCCCAAGCTATAAGGCATCTACACAGTTGTTGAGAAGAAACCTGACCATTCCAACCGAAGACCTGAAAGCCCTGAGACAGCAGGTCATTATCTGCAGCACCGTGCTGCTGGAGCTCATGCAGCATTTGGCATTTGACAATCTGCAGGCCCTCACCAAGTCTTCCAAATTATAAACCAAAGATCTACAATCTTGTCCTGCCATAAATAGCATCTTAATATTTTCTCAGAGCATGAGTTCCTTCCCACAGCATCACAGTATTGCTAACAGAGATACACACAGTCAGTGGATGATGGTAACAGGTTACTTGCTGCTCTGAAATGCTAGAAGGGTAGAGTAAAAGGTACTTTTTTTCCTAAATTAAGATTAATAAACTGAATTCACACATTGCTGTAAGGAAACTACGTCCCGTGGCACCAGATTCAACAGTGGCCTTCTACAAGGGTTAAGGTTATTTCTGCATCAAGAGCAGGAGGGCCCAGTGAGTTTCTCAGCTACAAGGACACTCTGTTTTCTGAGAGATATGAAAGACACATCTCCACCAAGAACTGGCTCACTCATGGTCTGCTTGAGAGACAGACAGAAAGAAAATTGGACTTGATAAGAGCTAAGTATTCGAGACCTCTAAAACGAACTGTACAATTCTGTTTTATTTCTTTACAGAAGGCATATCAACTTGCCTATAATAACTTTAATTTTAGACGATTCTATGAGCTCATTTTGATATTAAAGATTCTTTAGGGCGCTTTCTATACTTCAGCTCTTCTTTTAGTTTAACTTAATTAAAATCTTTTTGAGATTTTCTTCATGAGACATACTTAGCCTTTCAATAACAGAATAGAGATAATTACATCACTACTTCCTATAACATTTGGAGATGAACTAAACAAAGTAAGGCAGTCCAAATTGCTGTGTTAAAATAGTGTTTGCCTTACTATTTTATACATTGGGCTGGCTTGGTGTCACCGGATAAGATCCTGGTGATACTTTAGGCTCTGCATCAGAGTAATACATTGTCTTCAGTGAGAAGTGAGTATCAGGAGACCAGGACTGTCACCATTTGTCAGAGAAACACCTCCTCAGGCCTTGAATGCAAAGGACACCCCCGGTACTTTTACAAAAAAACAGTAATACAATATCAGCCTCATCTAGAGGCCACAGGTAGGTAGAAAGTTCATCCACACCTGTTTAAACCATACCAGTTTCATCACTCCCCAGTGTTCTAGCTATAGTTTGCTTTTAAACTGTAAGGTAACTTCGAAACTTGAACAAAAGATAGTGATTTTTCTGAAAGAAAGAGTAATACAAAATTGTATATACGCACAACTAGATATTTTTCTACCAGTTTGCACATAAAAAAGCACAGAAATGTATCTTGCAGTTGTACTTTTAAGACAAAGTATTTTATCCATCTATGATTTTCAAGGACCTGAAAAGGTCCCGAAAAAATCCATTATTTATTATAAGACTTGAAATCTAAACTATTTTATTGGGTGATTGAACACAGATTCTAGAACTTAAAATACATTACACTGGACCGACAGCCGCTTTGCATGTATTAGTGCTAGCATATAATCAGGAGTCTGGATTGGGAAAATTTAGTTGCATACAAATAACCTGGAACATTAAAATGTATGCTCCATGCTGAGGGATCCAAAGGGAATCAGATCGAATATCTATGTGTTTTCTAAATTAAAAATTCAAATCAGAACATGTGAAGTAGTTTAAAATAATAATTACAGGAATTCCAATTAACTATTACATAGTAATTATAATGAGTGCTATTAGCAAATTCAAAATACAATTTCAGTTGAAGCTACTACCATGAAAGCCAGCAACAGACAGGTGCACCTGAACAGCAACAAGTGGAGAGAAATTACAGGTGCTTGTATGTCAGGGAAAGGGGAATTTGAGTCCCTTCTCTGTGGTTTACGCCGTCTCACTTAACTAGAACATTGCTGTTTATAGGCTTTTGCAGTTTTTTATAGGCTAAAGTGTTCTTAAAGGATGAAAGCAGTGCAGAATTCAGGAAACAATTTCCGACAGGAAAAGAGAACCAGAGAGGTCTGTGTGCACTTAACAGTAACAGAAAATTAGTTATTGCTATATAAAGTTTAGGTTTTGTTTTCTAGTACCTTTTCTCTATTTAGTATTTTGTCTTGTCTGAAGCACCTGGTGCTTCAGAGAACGATGCAACTTATGTCCTGATTTTAACACATGAAAACTGGTTTATGCACTGAAGTTTTACCTTTAATAAAAAGCCAAAGAAATGGAGCACACTTTAGTCCTCCTGGTGTAACCACAAATATTGAATCATTTCTACAGAACAGTAATAGGCTGAGGTTTCCTTGGAAGATTTCCAATCTGGTGATGTTCTATTGTATATTCTAAACCCCATTTGTAATTTATTTCAATCCTAATATTTTTCAGAGATCTGATTCCAAAGTGTTCTTTCACTAAGGACCTGAGACTGTTCCAGTGGTACAAATGTGGGGTGCAAATGACTGATCTGCTAGGAGAACCAGAGCCAGATTCAAATATGAACAAAGCCCTGGAAGAGACTTTGTGAGGTGCCATGTGCATCCATTCAGCTTCACATGTGTGCTCTCTCTTTTCTACAGAGCCAGAAAAAAATTTATACCTATTTTTCTTTTCTTTTTCCTTCCAAATTGCAACATTTTTTTCCCCCTAAAAATCTAGTGGGAACTTACAATGTCATTGTTCTTTTCCTACATCTCAAAGCCTGCCTAATAAGAATAATGATAGAAGAGGAAAAAAGTGGTAACTTTTACCCCAACTTCTTATAGGGTTGGCTTACAAATCTTTAATTTCTCTTCTGCTACTCTTCAGGCACATATACAAATAAGAAACAAGTAAGATGTCCCAGAATGACTTTGGGATGTGCTGAATATTCAAATCCTATGCTAGCTAGCAGGATGCACAGTCATTATGTGCTTTGAAAATCAGACCACAATCATTGAAATCTAGATTTTTGACAGTTTGGAGGAATGGAGGTTCCAAACATGGCAGGATTGGCTTTACAGATGTTTGAACTGGAAGATATTTTTCTGAATCCCAGTTCTCCTATTGTTTTTCCCTTGTACACCCATGCTAGAAAACCTCTTCAGTAAGTGAGAGTAAACCAAAGGCCTGCCCATATCTTACCAGTTTCTGCCAGGGGATGGGATAGAAATAGGGTAATTCAGTGATGACACATGGCATGGGTCAAAGAGGAGAGGCAGTCCTCAGAAATACATAACAGAATTCCTTGCCTGCGTCGTCCAAAACACTAGCTAGTAGCATCATGGTAATGCCTTCACAGATTCTCAATAAAAGCTCAAAGCATACTGGAGAAAAACGGTTCAAGAGGGGAGAAAAAGCCAAATGTGCCTGCTTTCCATTTCCATTAACGCCCATTGCCGAAGTCAGAGCCTCCACAGCAGCACAGCCCTGAACAGCTCAGGGTCTGTGGTTCAACTGAGTCATCTGACTTTAAAGCAGAGGACATCTATTTTAGTTCATCAGAATTTCTAAAATTAACCAAGGTTCACAGCTTTTTTAAAAATACATACTAATAAAATTAATTTCTACACCCTTGACAGAAGTCTTCTAAATCTGGACTACGTACTAATAAAAGTTCCACATTCTGAAGGCTTTTCTCAGGGTTTATGCCTCTTTTCAGTAGAATCATAGAAAACAAACAAACAAAAAAATCTAAGAACCAGTGAAAAGGAACAAGCTGACTTCCACATTTCCCATACTAAAGAACCGAACAAAATACACAATCTCATGTTCAAAAAAGATGCAGCAGGATCTATTTTGGTCTTAACCTTAGGCCTGTCCGAAGGAAAAGCAAGCACTCTGTTAATGACAGATACGCATTTAGCCTTACAAAACAAGCACCGCATCACTCACGACTATTATTTACAGAGACCAAGGAGAGCTATAAAGAGATTCTTTTTATATCAAAGATGCCTTGGGACTGCACACAAGACTTGACAATCTGGAGCCAGAGGTGGTTTACTTTCTCCATCCTTTCCAGTGTGACACAGAATCCATCTGCTTGTATCTGGCTGGTAACTCGTAAGGACTGCTTTTTACTTTTTCCTTCTTCCCTTCCTGTGGGGACATGTATGCATGCGAGCCCATGTATGTGTGTGTATCTTTTAAGACTTCAGACTTCATAATCACAGTGTGATGAAAACTAATTTCTCTTCATACAGTCTTGGTTGTCCTTAAACTCTTTATATTGCTCATACCTTGCTACTTGCCTCTTACATATGCCTAACATTGGAGGCTCAACCAAGAACAATTCCACCTCATATTTCTTGCACTGCAGACTAAGGACAGCAGTTCCAGCAACCTTGATGCTAATCCCCGTTGTGACTGAGCCTAAGCAGTAATGACTGTGGAAATCTATCATGTATCTGTTAACACCTCTTTCCCAGAGTCCTAACTTAAGAAAGACCTAGGCACTTGGCACACAATACTAAGTCTGCAGAGGATTTCTTCTTTGTTCCATCATCACCACACACATACAATCTCTCTGATGCTCTCTTCTTTTAACAGAATTGCTATCAGTAGTAGCTTGCTTCCTCCTACCTCACACTTACTACTAAAGAAATCCTCCCTCATCGTGGTTGAACTGAAGATAGCTCATGGACTTTCCAGCACGGACAATTCTGGTTCAGGTTGTTCAGCAGAACTGTGCTGCCAGGCTGGCGATTCAGGAGCAGGTTTATCCTTCCAGTGCCCAGGAATTCCAGTCATTCTAACTACTCCGGAATCTCTCATTTAGCAGCGATCCAACATATCCTGTGTCTTACTATTCAATTTTAAGTCACAAATTTGTCTTCGTCAAGGAACATTAACATTTTCCACATATGGGGAAGGTTATTGTCCTACAGAGGAACAGTATCCGCTGTTAAATATTTTAACTTTATCACTCGGTTATATATTTTCACTACCTCCTTTAGTTGTTCAGTGCAGTTATAAGCAGCATAAATTTCAAAGGTTTTCCCACAGTAAACCACTGCAGCTAAATTCTATTTCTTGCCTGTGGTTTCCTGAGGGCTAAGTTAGGTTATTGTGTTTTCCATATTTTCACCAGTTTACACCAATGTGCTACAAGATGGTCCTGTCAAGGTGACTTTCATGCATTCTAAAATGATGATTACTAGAGGATCTGTTTTGATTTTACAGTAAAGCACTTTACAAGGGCACATAAACTTTATAATTAAAGACAATAAAAGTAAGCAAATATGAAGTTATGTGACCCTGGCGAAGGGAAAAGAAGAATGCCAAAACAGGCAGAGAGAGGACAGAAAAACACCAATGAAAGAAAACCCAGCAGATTTCAAGAAGTCCACAAATTCATTCATTCATGCACTATGTGGTCAGTGTTATCTCTATCTCTTGCAATTGTCAATTACAGAAATGAGGGCTCAAGAAACTTAAGTTACTTAAATTCTCATCCATGCTAAAGAAAGCAATCCCATATATCCTTTATGGCTTCCCATAAAATGCTGAAGTGTTTATTTATCTTGAGGTCTAATTGTGGTTTTATGTTGTATAGCATATTGTAGCACCATAAAATGTATGGATTTATGGATTTTTATCTATACAATTTATGTGCGTTGGAATAAGAAAAACACATGTACATCATTCACAAATTTATTCAGTTAGGAGGTTCACAAACAAAGATGCAAACATGCTAAACATTCTCTATCGGTCTACACTACGTAAAGCAATTCAGAAGTTTCTAAGAGAAATCATTTTCATGGGGAGAGTGGAAGTAGCATTTACCTGCAATATTATAAATCACAGTCACTTTAAATCCTGTATTTCCACACTTATTAAACCGCTACTAAGAGGAGTCCTGCTGCTAAAATAATATGTGGTTCTTTCAGAGCAATAGCATTACCTAACGATTTCAAAAGAACCTTATTTTTCAGAGTGAGAGTGAAATAGAGCTGCATTACCTTGAATTGCGTAAGGCAGAGTTCAGACAAGTCAGGCCCAACTCTTCTGTGCACGTTAAGTGTGGGAAAGGGGAACGAACACAGTCAGGTGAGATCATTGATTATGGCAGAAACTGAATTATACTGCTGCAATCCTGATGCGGAATTTTCACATGCTTATTGCAAAACATAAATACCTCTAGAAACAGAGCTCAAAAGTTATGTCTTAATGGTCTACAGAAACTGCAGCCATTCGGAAGCACAGACACCGACGCCCCGGACGGTCGGTCACAGGGAGTCCTCCCGCCATGCTTGTACTCTAGCCATTCTTGCCTGTTTTTAAAATAAGCAATTTCATTTCCCTTTCCAGTATATTTCCAAATGTGGCAGAATTCTGATTTTCCTACTGCCGTTAACTTCATAAGAGCTAGCTGAGAGTAGCTCAATGGTTCCTGAAATTCAGGTAGGATAATCCCCAGAGCTGTTTCAGTTCAGTCAGCAGTTACACTAAATCAAAAACATGCACAGAGAAGTAATATTTCCTACCTTTGTGCACAAAAAAAACTGTTGCTGCTGTAATTTGTATTTATACTACTTTATCACATAACGCTGACAGTGCTGTGATAGCACAACATAGCATCAGGCTTGTGTTTCATTTTAGAAAAATGATTCTGAGAGATTTGGTGCCTTATTATAGCTTCATTAGAGAGGAACAAAAAGGCACAGAACTGTCTAAAACCCTAAGGGGCTTTCATAGCACAGAGATTGCTGGAACACAGAAATGCTTGAAAGAGCTCCTAAAATGTCCATATACAACCCCAAATTCCCCTTATGGAGAATAAAATCAAGATACCTCTGTCATTAATTCCATCCTATAGGATTCATGCAAACCAGGTGAAACAGAACCAAGCGTTTGGACTCTGATTAATAAAGGCATAAATAAAAGTTTAAACTAATTACCCATTTTCATCTAAGCACGGTTAAACGCCAGTGCTCGTTGAAGTGTAGTGATCCTAGTCTGCTTTTGTTATTTCCCAGGGAACCTCCGTTTACAACCCTGGGAAGGCAGGATGACACGCGCAGTTGTATCCACCTGACTTAAGCAGGGTAAGAAAAGATTGTCTCTGTGGGTAGGGCTACGTGTCCATCTTTTCCTAGGCTGCTGGATGAATGCAGAGCTGGGACTCACAGAACGACATGCACATTTAGGGTATCATTTCCATCTGTATTGGAAGATGCTGAGAATTGCAAACTATCTACCCTTACGCAAGATGACAATAATACCGTCTATCCAGCTATCATCCTAACAAACTCCTGGCTAGGCTAATAAACCGCACACAATTCCTAAGTTATGTTTTAGGTATCAATGCTTGATCTGCAAGCAAAATAACAACGAGCTGCTTGTGCTCTGAATCCTTCTTACCAATCCATGTCCTATTTCTTGTCCCAACCAGGCTGTTTGTGGAACCACGCTTTCTCTCTCACTCTATCCTCCTTTTTAAACATAACTCCTTACATTCCCCCAACGTTCTCTTACTCCTTTGATGAAAACTGGCATGCTGAGCTCAGCAGCATAGCTGCTTGAGCAGCAGCCTCTGTGAAGGCTCTACAGCTGTGGGGTAATTTGGTCAGTCTCTCAAATACAGATATGAATTCCACAGCCTATTTTTCCCTCCAAATTGATGAACCTCTTGTCTTGTTGAGCTCAAGAAAGTAGCACATGTTAGCTGAATCAAACATTCTGAATTGCTGGAAACTTCCAATCTTTCTAAGTAATTCTCACATGAAAAGTGTTAAACGTACCCTTTCAAAGCACATTACATCATGTAACCGCAGTGGATAAGTAGCAACAACAGCAGGTAGCTCAAATATACCAGTTATCTGCAACATCAGTATAGGAAGAAGATCAAAGAAATAGATGAAATTGCAGTTTTAAAAATACACCAAAGGAAGCTGAGCCATAACAGCCTAGAAAATAAGTTCATCACATTTACATGGGTATTTACAATGTTTCTGAGTTCCTAAGCACGAATAAATAAGGCAGCACTAAATAAAGGGAAGCAGTCAGAGAGCTGTCATCATGACCTACTACAAACTTCAACCTCACTTAGACCTACCAACTGCTTGTACCTCAATTCAATTCTAAAGAGTTGAAACCCTTTTGTAACCTTGTCTTTCATAACAGAATGTATCAACACGCAGCATTTAACTGAGAGAAAAGTAAGATTGAACACGATATAAGCAAATAGAAAGGAATGCTACAGAAAAGGTCTGCTGCTGTTTACACTTTCATGCGTATATCCACTGAAGTAGTAATGATCATTTTGCAATAAGGAACAAAATACTACCATTAACTCTGGCCACATGTAATGTAGAGGCAAGCACATTCGTGTTTGGCCATAGCTAGAGACGGGGCTTAACAGAATCCAAGACTTAAGTCCTTATTTCACATAATTTATATGAAACATTTTCCACTTTTTTTTTCAAGTTAAACTATCAGCCTGCTCTTGAACGAGTATCTAAAGAATATTCTTTTGCTGAAAATAAGTTTTGATCATCTTTTTTTTTTCCATAGATATTTTAAAGTATTATTGTTTAAGGTGCACATCAAAGTGATGTACTAGTATTGTAGAAAGGGCACCTCTATGTAATTGCATCAAATTGGCTCATGACACATTTATTGATAAGATGGATGTAGATAATGTCGGTGCGTTCAATAATCTTCTTTGGCTATTACTGTGTCTGTAGCGTGGAATCATGATTAGAAAAAGAATAGATTCAGCCCTTGATTGTGGATGAAAATGACATGGAAAGGATGAAACAATGAAGAAAGAATTTCATGCTTCTGTATTGAATAAAAAATATTTTGTTTGCAAGTAGTACCTTGACATTTCTTAGTCCCATTGAATTTTAATCACATTAAATAGTAATAATTAATAATCATAAAAAATAAGCATGGACTGAAAGGTCTGGGACTTCCCAGGCCATACAGAAATCCTTACTTACATGAAAGCTTCATCCGTTGAATTGGAGTTTGAACCAATACTTTCCTGTCTCCACTCAGCTGAGGGATGATCATTTTGCACAAAGTTAATTTTCACACCGCCTTGAGGAAAACTGTGTGTCTCAGTCACAGCTGCACACATCTCGAGTACCACAGCTTCTAATACTTTAGCCACGGGGTCTTGCCCTTTCAGCACATGCCAGGTTTGAACTTGTCATCAAGCACCCGCATGGTCTTGAGTGAGAGTTATTGTGGGAGGTCACGTACTTGCTCAGAATTTGCAAAGGAAGTGTCCTTACTTTAACAGACTATCTGGAAAGTCATGGCTGTGTGAACTTTTTCATTGTTAGCATTAGAAGGCAAACAGTTTGAGGTTTGGTGTGGTTTTTGTGTTTTTTTTTTTTTTAATACATAATTAAAAACATTGTTTCAGTCTATTTCACAAATATGCTATAATTAGGCAAATATTTGCTTGTCAATCAAAAGGGGTTTTTCTTTAGGAAACAATCAGGAATGAGGCAGCAGTGCCAGCTGTATTGCATGGGGCACTGAAGAATTGCGAAAGCAGAATTAATATCCCTCTGCTACATAAAGGCAAAGCAACTCCTATCCCAAACATCCCAAATGTCCAAACCATTAGTGTGAGGAATTAAAACTCCCTAGCCCCAAAATTATTTTATTATAAAGCAATCAGAGCAAAGATGAAAAGAACAACAGCAACAACACCACAATCACACTGATCCCAGAGTACCCTGCATTCTTACAGTGAAGATGCCCCGAATTGTGCTCTATTTTGTACAAAATGGAACAGCTCCAACACTGGACCCTGTTTTCTGGGTGGCACAAGACACTGCTCTACACGATACCCTGTGACTTAATTTCAGCATCCTCTGCTATGACGTAGTTTGCTGAAAATTGTAAAGAAAAGATACAGCTGCCACAACAGCTCGGGGTGAGCTGGCCAAGATACTTTGCTTGAAAGCCCAGCTGGCTTCTCCTCAGCTTCGAGGGCGATGAACCTGCTCTGCAGTTGCAAGTCTTTAGGTGGGGCAGGAGCCCTGCTCTTGGTCCAGAAATCACCAGCTTCCATTCCGCACAGTCCCCAGAGGCTGGGCTTACTCTTCTACTATGGATGGACTCCACACGCTGTGAACGCTGTACGTTTACTGTAAGCCAGGGGAAGAGAAAGCGTTTCTGCTAGCCTTGTCCAAGGATAAATTACAAGTACAGAGATCAAAAGAGTGTAGCCTACTGAAAACCCAGTCATTTACATAAACTATGACAGGAAAAAAAAAAAATCCTCAGCTGAAGGCAAAAATCACACTGTAGACATGACAAAGTGAGACGCCCTGCCTAATACGCATTTAAAAAATTAAGTTTCTGAAAGAGTACACTGGCAGCAGCCATTTACTTTATCTGTACATTTGGGAGCACATTGAGAAGCAGCTTTTCAATCTGAAGGATCAAATCTGACACAATTCATCAGACAATAACAGTGAAATCAAGAAGACAGTAACTGGAAAATGTAATCCTCCCCTGAAATTTTCTTCAGCTCACCATCTGCTTCCATTCTATTACATCCCACTGGGGACTCACTGTCTTGCAACATCTCCTCTGGGTAGAATTGCCACAGATGTAACAGGCAGGACTGATAGCTTCGCTGCGTGACTCAACCGGCAGCAGGCTCTGGGTGACACAAAACTTACCCTCTGACAAAGGGGAAAACCAAACCGCGCTACAACCAGGTACTGACAAGCCCTGAACCAAACGGCAGAGCACTGCACCAACGCCAAGCACGTGTGGACGTAAAGCAGCCAGGTTTCTCCCTAAGTGAAAACAGCAGGATTGAGCCACCACAATGGCAAATTTACAAGTGTTTAACCGCCGAGGTTATTTCCTCAGAATATCCTCAAACATAAGCATTCTCTCCAGTTGTCAGAACCGTTTTCCTGACAAAAATGCATTCTTGGTGCATAAGACTTGTATGTAACTACTTTGACATGAATTTGTCTTCGAAGACAGGCGCTTGGAGCCATCTGGAAAGAATAACTGCCAAGCAGTACCTACTGAAATGCTGTTTTCTGTCTTCCACAACTCAAGAAAACCAAAATGGTGAAAATTCTATTTTAAAAGACAAACAGTCCCTACAGCATAGAGAGAACAAGGGGATGCTGAGGCTCTGTCAGTTATCCACTGAGAGTTCAGAACATTTCTAGTAATTAAAATGCATTACTAAAGGTTATTCTTTATAGGTGAACTTTTCCCCCTTACCTGTACTTAAACTTCTGCAATGCACATTATACACCTCACAGATGTGAGAGCTTGGAAAAAAAAAAAAGAATCTGTGTTTTTCTATTAATTTGTTCTTGATTCTCTAAAGTTCAAAGTGCATGTTCCTTAAATGGTATAAGTCAACATTACTGCTTCCAAAAAGAGTCTTCTTGGCAATAAAGGAGCGAGGAAGGAGCTGTTTTAACTTATCCCTCTGAGTTTCGACTACAGCTGAGTTCAGTGTGCCAGAATCACGAATCCTAGATGCCCTATCTGTTCATCTGAAATGCTTTAAGCTATGCTCAGGTAATCTGAAGCATGCTCAGGTGAAGAACAAAAGATTTTTATAAAGAAAAATTCTTGTTATTTAGCGTATTCAACAGTTATTCAAATAACTATCAGATAAGGTGCTCTACCTAAAATCTGCAGAAGTGTGTTGATGCATTGTAGGCGAACTCCTTTGCTACAAAATACTCGTTCCTCCCTTAAACTCGAGTCCAGCAATGTATACAAGTGTGTCCTTACCGTCACTCAGCTAAGCAGCAACATTGACACCAGATGGTCAAGTCACTGCTAAAGTCAAGTTTGCGCATAAGTTTCCCCTATTAAGTCATAATCGTTTGGGAATCAACAATTTCTGCCACTGTTGTGATAATGTTTACGAGAGATTTATCCAATAAGAGCTGCAATGGTTCCTGCATGTTTCGTGTCTACCCTTAGCCACATACATTATGCTGTATCCGTAATGACCCTGCCCATCACATTAGCTCCAAATATTAGTGTTTCTTTAAACAGTCAATGACTTGAGATTCTATTAGGAGAAACGTTTCTTCATACCTTGAAAACACCAAATAAAGTTGAAAAGTATTGACAGTAACCATATATTAAATACTGCTGAGGAGCATTCAAGGAATTAACAGAAAGGAATTTACCTAGAACGCCCCAGGTTTTTCCCTGGTCAAGTTTTTTTTTATTATTTCTTAGGTGAACTTTTATGATCACTTCAAAATACATGAATAAACTTCAGGCCAAGTGAGGGAAAGTAATTCACGGTACTATTCACCTTTTAAGATATATTATGTGTAAGATTTATTTGGTCTTTTGTTGAAACACCAGAAAAATCCAGATACTGAAATGCTTGAACCTGGTTTTTGTAAACGGTCATGATGATATTTCATGATGAAGAGTTCATACCTTCCTGCTTCACAAAAATGGGAAATATTCAAAAGGGAAACAAAGTATGCTTATTGAGTAACTTTCTATTTACTGAATTATTGTTGTCTCAGACTGGGTAAACTAAATCAGGAAACAAGGTTCTTTACAACAGCTGGCAAGGATCATAATACGTAAGAACAACAAGAAACTCCCCAAACCTTTACAAATCTATGTGAAAACTCCTCTGTCAGATTCACTTCAGTTTCTCGAAGTTTGGAAGCCTCCAGGGACTGTGGACCCATTAAAAGCCTGTGACAATGCATCGGTTTGGACACATATGGAATGAACATAGTCTCCTTTTTTTTATTATTTCATCTGCTCTAAGGTCTGTCTTTAATTTGTCACTAAGAGATTAACATACATCTATTAAGCCTTTCAATTGCTGAAACGGTACTATCTTTTTCATATTGTAACGCAAACTTTAAAACCATAGGGAAAAAATTCACCCAGACTGTTCTAAATACAAGAATGTTGCACCCATTATTTTCCTGATCAAATTATTATTCTGCTTGTGTGATACAGAGCATGAATACATTCAGATAACTGGAAATTATGTTTCTCATTTTGTATGTTTTCAGTATGTATTTCATTTTCCTCAAAAATGCCTGACAATTGTGATGCTTTGGGAAACCACTTAAAAATTAGAATACCTCACGGAGAACAGCTTTTCCCATTCACATGCATTTCTTTTAGGAGGACTGTTACCAGGATGTCTTGTTTTGGTGTTAGAACATCCATTTTAACCTAAGAAGAAACTCACTACCTGCAATTTTAAAATACTGTGCCACTTGGCTCAGAGCACCACTTGTTCAACAGGTTTGATAAGACAATGGCTAAATTAAGCAAAGTGTTGCTGTTTTCAAGGGCTACCACAGACCACCACCCTGAAGATGTGTCCAGGGCCAGGAACGGGGAAATTACTGGAATGCAAGTGATGTCTTGGCACAAGTAGTCAAATTTTAGTGTTGGTAGGTGGTCACCCATAAGGAACACAGGTTTGTGGCAGCTGAGACCACATAAATCCTTGTGATGCATCCATGTGACATACCCATAAACATACCTTTGAATATCCACCACCCGAGGACAGAAAGATTACTGGATCTACAATGCCAATGCATGCTGTCGGGGGCTTGAAATTTAATCGTTTGTAACATTGCTTTATAATCATTTTAGTAGCAGGTTTCTGGAACCACATCATTAGCTTATGTAAATTTCAATTTTAATGAGCCCTACCTTTCCTGAGAAGGACTTCTAGGTCAGGCCAGCCACTGACAGCTACTACAGAGTTTTGAGTAACTTGTATATTCTCTCTCACATTAAAGATTACAAGACTACTGAAGACTTAGTTGTTGAACAGGATAGTGTTCTCCAGTCCTATTTCTCTGCTGTGTTACCAGACATTATCCCCTGCTACGGCTGCCAATAACTAGCCGTTAATTAGCTGTTTATCCAGTCACCAGCAATGTCCCTGCAGATCTCAGAGCTCAAGAATTCTCATGATATTCAGTAAGTGGCAGGTAACCTACTCCAGATCAGCGCATGTATCAATATCCACTGTCCCAGTATGTGATTTGAAAGACATCCTTTTACAACTTCTTTCATACTTGCAATAATAAAAAAATAAAGCCCATCATCCCCGCTCATTTTTTTTCCCCTAAAATTCACCTTTGCTGCAATGACTTTCCCAGTTAATAAAACCTAGATTGTGGACGTGTTATGATGACAGCCACATCTTATTGTCATCTCTTATCTTATACTTAGATCACAAGCTTTATGAGGCAAAGTCTGTGGGTTTGGACTGATTTTATATAACAGCTAGCATACAGGCTTAATTCAAAACTGTAGCTCCTTGGAATTGTTGTTAATGATGAAAGAAACAGTGAATACGCATTATCAATAATATCATTATTGTTCTTCTCTGATAATTATCAGTTCCAAAATCAATGTCAGGCAATTATTGTAAAATATACGGTGGTTGCATTATTTGCTAATAACCCTCCAAATGTGCGTCTTGGTTAAACAAAGAGACAAATTCAGCTCCAACTAAGCATGAAATATTCTGTAATGTTTTCATTATGAGGTTACATACCAAGGCAGTTCATTAGATAGACTAAATAAGTAGACAAAAAAATAGAAATTGAGAGAAAGAAATGTTCAGGGCATCACTGTAAGCTCAGCAGAGCTTCTCGTTTTCCCTGATAACCATTCTTTGCAACCCTTCTGGATTCTTATGCACTAGGAGATGGCTGCTTCCCTTTGTCAGCAGTACCGTGACTGTGATGGGTCAGGAGAGACGGCTTCAGCTGTCCAGAGCAGTCCCCAGGTTAGCTCTGAGGCTACTGGCTTTTTTCATCCCTGGGCTGCAGCAGTGTCAGGGGCTTCACTGCCAAGCCTGGCTTTGGTTTGTGGTTTTAATGAAAACCACTTCATGTCCTAGAATGTAAAAACCTTATTTTTTTCTTTTATTATTAGTTTAAGTACAATTAATTGGATACTAAAGATGGGAAAGCTAGTATAACAAAAACAACATCTCCTTTACCATGTCAGCACTCTCTCTTGTGTAAGCAAGGTGGGCTTGCCACCGATGTCTTACAGTTAAGTAATGATCGTTAGAAAAGAGAATTAGCAGTATTTATAGGATATATACAGAAATATATATGTAGCTGTACATGAAGCAGCATTAGTATGCTTCTGCCTTTATCATTTTTGCTGTGAAAGAAAATCAGGAGGATAATACATACAGAGCATTTAAGAGTATGTGTTTCCTCTGAATGCACTCATTTTGATGATATTCATCATCATTAACTGCAAGGTTTGCTTCCATTTCTTTTTATTTTTGTGAAGAAAGCTTTCTCACCAGCAGTATTTGCACTTCTACAGATTTTGATCCTCCCACTGGTGGAAGCTGTATGTACTAGCTGGATTCAATGAGTGAATTTAAATTACAGAAATATGTACATAAATATTCATTTCTTTAGACTGTTTTCACCTCCCCCCCACCCAAAAAAAAAAAAAAAAAAAAAGACTAAGTACTATAGTTAGAGGATTAAGGCACAGTCAGAGGGAGAAGGATGGAAAGAAATCAGGTATCAAACCTCTCATTCGCTAAGCCAGTGCAGTGACCTTGTGTCTTTTGGTGAAAAGACTCAAGACACGTTAATGCTTCAATCAGCTGCTTCTTTGTAACATCCCGGGGACATAATGTCTAGTCGTATAAATGATGTGTAGCCTGGGAACTGCTCCGGTGCTGACAGCATTTTGCTTTCTTTGCTTTTAGAAGAATCAAGAGCATAGAGAAGCAGCCCTGTTAGAAATTAAGGTATCTAACAACTTGGATTTTGGTGATTTGTTTGGGTTTGTTGGGGGTTTTTTAAATACAAAATAAGTGAATCCCAATATCCCTTTTTTTTTTTTTAACTAACAGCTATTATTTATATTTGCAAATGAGAGATTACAGAGATTGCTCTCTCATTGCCGTACAAGATAAAAATGTGTCTGCAGACTAGTTAAAACAGGGAGGATACAAAATTATCACTGTGTTTCTGCATATAATGAATTTGGCATTAAAGTTACATTTATCATCCATTGTGCAACACTGTACATGGTAGTATCTCTGGGGGTCGTTCTTACTAGCTGGTAACAGCACTCTGAATTTAGAAGTTACAAGTCTAAGAATATGAGCATTTTTACACAGTTCCTTAGTGAGTAACTATGTAAAGTGGGCAGAGGAATATAAAGCGGAAATGTAGGGCAGCGTTGAGCAGCGCGTTTCAAAAGGACGTACTCCCTGCCCTGTGTTTGTAGGAAGAGTGATAGGCTCCCTCTTGCCCTTTCTTTTCAGCATTAAATTCATTTGTTACAACCGCAGATTGTCCTTTCAGATATACACCTGCACCAGTAAATTAAATCTTACTTCATGAAATATCCAGTTCCTAAAGAGAAGTCAGCAGTAATTTTTTTTTTTATTTATTTAATGGACGCTGAATGAAAGTATAGCGACTAATACAGTATTCTTGGGTGGATCTATTTCAAAATTTCTTTTTGTGAACATCAGCTGTATCCACAACCTCAGAAAATTTCTTGAATGTTGACTTGAAAATGAAAACTGCGATTTAAATAAAATAAATATCTCAGCTAGTTCTTCTGGAACTAAGTGATGCGCAGCGATGTTGCCAAGGACAGGTAACAGTCAGTTCCCTTTAGACCCTTACTAACATGTGAGATACACATTTCATTCAATGTCATCTGCTGCAACGGTTCACAAGGACAGATGACAAGATAACTTAAGGGATGTGGCGGAAAATTTTCATGGCATAAGGAATCTCAACATGATTTTAAAATGAAGATGAGTTGGGTGCTTAACACGTACCTTGGTTTCTATTTCCCCTGTAAATAGTTGAACAATTAGAGGACAGGAAAATAATACTAATCACCATTCTCTGTCAATGTAGGCTAGAAACCAAAACGCTTTTGAAAATTAAGACAGCTCAGGTAAGCTCTTTCTACTGTTCCTCTGCATTTTTGACAGGAGAATACATATTACTATCAGGCAACGTAGGAAAAGGTTTTTTCTCCCACCAGCCGTATCGTTTTACACTTCTCTGCCACATTCCCTCTTCACCCCACTTAGTGATGACTGGTTTTTGCTAACATCTGCAATAAAATGGCTTTTTTACGAAGCAAAATAAACAACACATGGTGGGTTTAATACAACCAATCATCTCTCTCTTCAGATTACTTTCATTGCAATTTCTCCTGATAGTAAGCAGCAGCTGTGTTTAATGAGCTGTAAGAACGGGTCAATAAAATACATATATATGCATGTTGCTTAAGTGTCTATTACATATATGTAGACATTAAGGCAGTTTATGGTGTTTACCCTACTACAGGATCTTATCGTAATGACAAAACACCACAGGTTCCATCAAACAAGATTAAGGATTATTTCCTTACATAGTACTGCTATTAACTGCTGAGTACTTTAAACTTATTTTTCGAAACGGTAGTTTGTTGAAATGCAGATGACCAGAGACCGTACCAAGGATCTGTTTGCCTTGCCCTGTAGAGTTGGTTGTTGAAATAACGCCCCTTGTCTGTTCTGATACTTCTTTTCCTCTTGTTCACAAGGAAGAGTGATCTCTCTGAATCAGCTGCTGCTGTACTCTGCACATTTCACTGATGCAAATAAATATTACAAAAACAAGAGGGCTGAGAAGCTGCTAAAACCAAGTATTTTTGAGAGGTATTCCTAGTGAATACTATAGAATTTGCCTGCTGAAGTAAACCCAAGGCATTTTGACACAGTAACTGTTGGCACTAGAACTCACCCCCAAAGATTTGTCCGACGCTATCCGGCAGTTCCAAAACGCTGATATTTTATTGTATATTTATTTACAGGACTTTTCTTAGCCCTATACAGTTTTTTAAACCAATGTATTGAAAAAAAAGTGCAAGAAAGGCACAAGGTTATTGCCCCTCTGTTTAAAGGGCATTTGAACATCATTAGCCCAATCAAGGATGCTCTCAAAACTGATAAAGAAAATGTGAGATCCTCGCAACCAAGAATATAGAAGCAGAGCACAGCTCACACTAACAGCTCAGAGTTTCCAATAGCACTCTTAAAAAGCATCCTGGCAATAAGGTACGTAAACTACTACAGCAGGATAATGATCATCAAACTAGTTTGGAGGCATCTGTGACTTGAAAGAATCAAACACCTTGGCTCTATTTTTTCATGCCCATGAACACATCTGAAAATGCCGCGTCAATCCTTTCAAAAGTCAACTTAATGAATAAAAAAGTGTAACAGCCATGAATTTATTAAACATTGAGAAAAGGATCAGAGCAAATGATCCAAACGTTATCTCTGTAGGAGCAAAAGGAACGTCCGATTAGCTGCTGTTTCGCACTATTAACACAGAATCAACCAGCACACCTCTGGATTGGCTTTCAAACAAAAAGCATTCCTGAAAGGTTCATTAGAAATAAAACCTGCCACATGATGAATCAAATCACTGAGTCCTCAAAGCTTCTTACCTAATAGAGTTCTGTTACCTAACAAAGACCACTGTCGGAGATTTCAGAGTAAGAGAAGAATCTTTGCACCACATTAAAGCATCATGTCCCAGGTGAACAAGATGCAGCTTTTGACTCTCTGTAGAAGTATTACCAAGAGGGCTCTGAAGGTGCAGGCAGTAAGTATATTAGCAATTACCTACTCCATTTCCCAATACTACCACAGAAATTAAAGTAATGGTAGTGATCTCATTATACATGGAGTCAATCCTACCAGAACTAGAGAGTACACCTAAGGTTCAGCCACTGGATAACAAGGGGGAAAGCTGCGGAAATAGCCTCCCTTACATGTTCCAGAGACCACAGCGGGCTGAGGAGACACACCACATCAAGTTACACACGGCAAAGTACAATTTTGTTCTCATAGCTTCCAGCTCTGCCTGCGACTTAAAACAAGAAATTGAAAATTCTTATTAACTCATTTGTGGAAGAGAGCAAAATCTCCCAGAGATGGTTTTAAATTTAATTGTTTGTGAAGAACATCAGGACTCAAACACAGCAGTTTAAAGGGAAGTGAACAGCTTTCAATTTACCTTGCAGTCTATTATGATCCCAGGCTGCTGATGCAGAAACTTCTGTACTCTGGCATCTATGTGGAACCACTGTGGCGAGATAGAGTTGTGCTTATTTATGCAGCACATTCATAGCTACCAGCAGGAGAGCAGAGGGGGTGTGGGAGGGAGGGAAAAGTCACCCCTGCTACCCCTGAACAGAACAGCTCATTAGCAACTGAGCTCCCATCTCCAAACCTGCAAACATTCTTTTCACACCCTTAATATTGATTAAGCAAGGGACATGAAGAAGAAGGTGGCAAAAATAGTCCCAAGGGCAAAAGTATGTTAGTTTAATTCAGCTTCTATTCTACAAACTACTAACCAGGTTGAAGTAAACCAAAGCAAACCTCCTGGAATAGTTAACAGCTTCCATGAGGCTTCAACAAAAAGAGGGCTGATTCCCATCACTCTCACAGAAACAGTAGGGAGCTGAGCGATTTGAAAAGCCAGTTTCTTACCTAGAAAGATGAACTGATTTACCTTGCTTAAGGTAGACTACAGACAATTCTATTCTGATATATTAAGTATTTTCTTGTTGGCATGTTTAACTTGAGTCTTGGATGACATGTAGTTCAGAATTGCT
Source organism: Coracias cyanogaster (assembly GCA_033124195.1). NCBI lineage: Eukaryota > Metazoa > Chordata > Aves > Coraciiformes > Coraciidae > Coracias > Coracias cyanogaster. The sequence goes on along the minus strand of JAVSBS010025353.1, from coordinate 95,611 downwards.
TTGAAGATGTTGTTATAAAGACTCTGTAATCATGTTCTAAAGGATTTTATTTTTTTTTTTAAATGCAAGTCCCAGCGAAGGTCAGTCAGATCTGGATTTCTAAAGGCAAAGGAAGTTTTCTAACTTTACCGTTTGTCCTTATAACGAGTCTAATAAGGTAGTCACACACTGGTGGCATTTGCTGCATTGTCTTACTTGTCACAGCTGTAACAACTGTGTGGGTCCCAGTCTGATTACATAGTAGTTGGGAAGGTTTAATGCTAAACAATTACGATTCCAACTTACATCTCAGAAAAAGTTAGACCAGTGGCTCTCTATTTTAAATACCATTTAGTATCCATGCAGAATTTCCAAATGGATTTTGAGTCACTTTTTTGGCAGTAATGCAATTTAATCACACTTATGATTGTGGTTTCTGGTTTTCGCCCTGACTAAGGCCTTTTTGTGGTGTGTTAAGTTCTTCTACCAAGTAACTGAACTCTGTGCGCAGTCAGGTCATCCTTCCTGTCATTCTTCATCACATATTTCATCGGTATAAGCTCCATCCTATTTAAGACCCCATTCTAGACTTTGGTGCATCCTGTGGTACCAGTACAGCACACAATATTCTCTGATATTAGGAAGATGACAGAACTGCTAGACAATACATATTTTTCATTGTCTAAATTAATACGTTTTTGCCTATCAGTCTGTGATCCTTGGTAAATTGGAAAACTGAGATGCATCATGTTAACAGACTAAAATTTAAACTACCAAATAAAGATAAGAAACTGGTTTTCATGAAATAGTGGGGAAGATTACGATGCTGAAGAGCTGCTAGAGTCCTGTTCATGCCTTATTAATGCAAGGAATTCTTGTCAATAACTTTCTGAATTGCAAGCTCAAGCACTTACAGCTCAGTCAATATTCTTAACCCAAACTTATTCATCATTTACAAAGCTTTAAAAATCAAAGGTGTGCTAAAAGCCACAGCTTTTCAGTGGAAATGGAAATATAAATCTATGGTTTCTGCCTTATCCAGCCAGATAATGTTTCCTGCTTCAGCCTTTCATTCAATAGGGAAGAGGAGATAGAAGAATACCGCCCAGTTTTGTAAAAGGAATGATAAACTATCAGCAAAGTAAAACTTTGCCCTTACATTTTAAAACAGGAAGTGAGCACTACATTCAATCAGTAAACTGTTAAAATCTATTATTGCACTCTCCAAAAAGAAGAAAGTGAAGGTAATCTACATATCAGCAAAATGCTATGAAATCAGAGTACAATATACTAATGTAATCAGTTAATTTAACGATAGCATTATTAATTTCTTCACAATATTATGTTGTAGACACAATTTACCAATGCGCTTCAGTTCTGCACAAGTGTCCTTTCAGTGCTGGGCAGCCAGAGGTGTATACTTAAAGAGTTATTTAACTACTTCACTCAGTGAGTCTTAATGCATGGCTACTACAGACAGAATAAAATGTGCCTGATTAAGAAAACTCTGGAGAGAATCTCAAAATTAGTCTCTTAATGACTCTTATAATTTTATAAATGAGATAAAGAAGTTAAAGAAATGATAAAAAATGAACCACCTTACAATGTGTGCTTTTATTGGGTCTTTGATTAAATGAAATCTGAGAAGGCATGACCCATGAATAATTGTCAGTTCATTTTAAAACTTCCACTCTTTCCATCTTGCTCTTCAGCCTTGCTGGACTTTTCAAGTGCTTAATTAAAAAAATGATTGGACCAAATCTTCAAAATCATTCTGTAGACCTGGAATGCTGAAAAGGAGCAAGTTTTCAGGCACCTTATTCTACTACCAAAAGAGTGTAGAAAAAAAAAAAATCAGTAAAAACTATATTTTTTTTTAAAAAAGGATTTTTCTCTCTTGGGAATCAGCACAGGTTTATAAAGCCAGCCAGCCTCAGCTCTAAGCATTTCACTGTAATATACCGGAAAGCGGTCCATGTATAGGAACAGGTACACATCCACATTTATTTTCCTACTGTTTTCTTTTGTCTTCTGTTAGGTATATTTGTCCTACTCTCTTACTAAAACTATCAAGCAGCTCTTAATTCTTCAGCCCTCTGCTCAATCCCCTTGGAGTGCCTGGTCTTTTTTCCTCCCACAGCAGGTGTTTTGTCCCTGTCCATGATCTGCTTAACCAAGGAGGACTCCCAGGACAATTCTTTTCCTTTTCCCACCACAATCATGTCTCTCTACCACGCTTGGCCCAGTTTCAACCCCAAACTTACAAATACATTCAGTATCTTGCGGGATATATTTTTGTCTCCAGAAATTATCCTTACACTGTGATGTATGTTACAATCCACATTTTATGAGATGAGATTGAAGCATCACTTTGACGCACTTGATACAAACTACAAAAAAAGAGCATCTCGTGATTAATACAAACACTTGTTCTATTTTCTGTTTAAAGGCTCTTCAACTAACGTTAATGAACTGCTAGAGGTGACCGAATAACTTGCAAGGAATAACTTGTCTGATTAAGATAACTGCATTCCGTACTTGTGGTTTGTCAGCAAGCAAATTCTGCTTTCCATGAATGCATCTGTTACACAAAAACGTTTGATGATTTAGTTTTACACATCTCTGTACTCTGATGGAGTGAACAAAAATGGTTTCGTCACTGCTCAGTATTTCAGCCCTGTGATGGGTGGCTGTGATTAGTCAGAAACTGTCTCAGGCTACACTTAGTGTCCACTGATACCAAGAAAAATGTTTTCCTATATTAAGCTGCCATCAGATCAATCCAGCAGGGCACAGCTAGAGTCATTCTTTTGCTTTCTCTGTGCCAGTTATCGGGCTTGAGATTTAAAAGTTCATTTCTCATTAACATTTCTGACTAACTCAACTCCATAAATAACTGTCTGGAACATAAATGCAAAGAGGAAAAATTCTAGCTGAGCAAAATGGTATTACTACTCTAGGATCACATGAATAATTATCTCTAACTATTGTTTTAGTGCATTGGGACTTAAAGGCTGGCTGAATAGCTCAAGAGTTCAGTGGTTATACAGAATTAGAGACGCCGAGCTACCAGCACAGCTGAAGTTGTAGACTGTGCTGTGCAAACTTGCTTCGACATGTGCTTAAGTTCATGAATTGTCCATTAAAATCAACTGCTTTTATAAAATATTTTTAAAACCCCACCGTGTGCAATCTTTCCACAGCTAGAGGATGGCTGGTGTTAATCAGGGCACTTTCGGAGCCCAGGCTATATTGCTCATTTAAATATTTCAACTATTTTCTTTTGAGATAGCAGTACATGAGGGTTTGCTTATTTCCTTTGTTCACTCATCTTTCTGATTCAGTGTTTTAAGATTAGCAAAATGGAATATATTATCTACAGAGAAGAATATCTTTTGTTGTCTCTCGCTCAGTCTCTCCCTGTGCAACTCTCTGAGAATGTTAACTCTCTTGCTGGGTCAGCTCTGGCAAGCTGGTGCCAACTCCCCTACCTCTATTTATTTCCTGATAATTTTTTTTTAAACAAAAAAAAGATACAACCAACTATAACACCTTTTTGTATCTCACCAGAAAAAAAAAAGAAAATTAAATTACTGTACCAGCTTGAAAGTCTAAGCAAGCAAATAGGAAGTGATTATGCTTTTGTATTTTCGGGTTCTGATATGTGGGCAGGCACACTGACATCATAAATATACTGATTTGTAATACTACCTTTAGTGATAAAATCTAAGGAAACTCTAAAGCTTCTTATATAAGGAGATACATTGACAAGAAACTCAAAACACTATCTTTGTAGACTTTATCACTAAGTTTGTTTCCTTCAGCCTTGGCCTAGATAATTCCATCCCCTGAGAGGAGGATGAGGGGAACTTGTTCACCAGGAGAAAGAAAACTCTACAGCCCTGAAAAAACCACTTTCAATTAAGACCAAGAAAACCCAACCAATCACAAAATCTAAACTCAAGGCAGAGGTAAAATGGAGTCCTTTGCACTTGCTAGTATAACCTCAAACTATCTGCAATCAACGCACAGGTTGTCTGAACGCTAAATTTCTGCAAACTACGCAAAACATGTTTGGCACTAAGCCTAACAGTAAAATTTACCTAACGCTTTAGCCACCTCAGCCTTCTATTCTTGTGAGAATGAGGGTCTAAAACCTATGCCCGCCTACATACAGGTGAAAATTCTTGAAGACTTAGATGATCAGGAAGCTTTGAATTAGAACTACAGTGGTCTCAGAAATTTAAGCCAAAGACTAGGCCAGGAAAAGATTCCAAGGAAAGAGTGCAAGACCAGGGCTAACCTTTAGTGATAATTTCTTTTTTGCAGCCTAAGGACTTACTCACTTTTCAGCGTCTTGACATTTAACTGACCTTGACAGGTTTTCAATCTATGTAAACTTTATCAGCCATAAAATCTGACAGTACGAAATTCCATGGCTTAATTACAGGTTCTGTTAATAACCAGCACCTTTTGTTTTGAATCTGCTGCATGCTCGTTTCAATTGGTGTGTCCTAATTCTCACAGTGGAAGAGACAACGAAATACCATTTCCTATTAATCCTCTCAATTTCACTCTGGTTTTATAGATCTTTGTCATAAGCTCCTTCAGTCACCTTTGTTTCCAGGCTAAAGAGCCTTTTTTTTTTTTAACCTCATGTAGAAGCTTGCTGATAACATTGTTCACCCATGTCTAATCTTCATGTAAACTCCACATATACATCCTAAGTTTAACTAAAGTCAACTGAAGGAGAAAAATAAAGCACAGGGCTGGAGAGCACTCGAGAGAACACAGTATGATTAAGGGTAGCCAGCACAGATTTAGGCAGGGGAGGTTATGCTCAACTAATCTCCTAGAGTTCTTTGAAGATATTACTGCTGTGACAGATAAGAGAAATACTGTGGTTGCAGCGCGTTTAGTTTTTCAAAAGATTTTGAAAAAAAATACACACCAGAGATTAATGGCTAGGAGTCACAGCCTAGCAGGTAAAAATAGGGCACTGGCTACACAGCTTGTAAGGGAGCAGGGGAAAGGAGGGAGGAATATCACCGTACTTTGATACAGCACCTTTCCCAGGGAAGGCAGCCCACGGCCCTCTCCAGAGGGATTACTGTAACCACTGCTGGAACGCAGCCAGTTGTGGCACACAACACAACAGACATCGCGCTCCTGCAGAATCAGCATGGAACAGTTTTCGCAGCAAACTGCTGATTAATTTTATCTGATTGAAATTAGAGGAAGAACGATGGCAAGGTAAGCAGACTGTAATTACTCTGGCAAAGTAAGCAAAATGCACTTACCTGAATGGAACTTAGCAAGGACATTAACCATACATTTCCATCTCTTATGTAAATAATCACTATGTCAAAAACATCTTTCAAGTAGATATTGCATCCATTATCAGTACCCAGGTCTGTGGGTTCATGCTGCAGCACTGCTTTAGACAGGGATCTGATAAACATTTCCTCCAAAGAGCCTCAAAGCAGCCAGCAAAAATACTAAAAAAATACCAGCCTTTTGTATTTCTCATACATTCTAGCATCCTGACATGCAACTATCAAGGTGACATCACATTTTCCTCCTTTTTGCACAAAGGAAGAAAATCTAGCAGTGTTACTTAGTTATGTAACTTAGTTTGGGATTTTTTTTTTTTTTTTGCGAGACTGTGACACTATACACCAATATACGAGTATTTAACGCCCCATCCTCAAACCACTCGGATACTGACATGTAGCAATGGAGGGATAATTTCAAGTTATAAGAGAAGAAGCAAAGAAATATTCCTCTATTAGGTAACATAAATAAGTAGTGATTAGTATCACACAAGTAGAACTGTTTAAATAACGCAGTAAAAAGTATTTACAGATCCATTTGCATTTCCAAATGAATTACTTTCAGCCATGTTATACTGTGCTGGATGCTCACTTTTATAAAAAAAATAAAGCTGTTGTGTTTTACTACAGAAACAGTATGTGAAGAGGAAGTTTTTAAGTTTCATTAAAGACTTTATTGAAAACAAGTTTTAAATCTTCACCAAATGTATTCATCAAGGTGCTTTTGTACCCAACCAGTTACAGTCTGGGAAGTCCATATAGGCTTCTAAATCAATCATTGCAAAAATCAAGCTCGAATTTCCAATAATTACAATAAAGTTTAAGGAGAAAATTTTCAGAAACATTTGAATAATTAATACACAGTTGAGAGAATCGCAAGCCATTCTGCAAGCTGAAAAAAACCTCGTTTTCCATGAATTATTCATTTAGCTCTGCATACAGCCCTTTTCCTTAACCCAAGAGGATTTACTCTTTTTTAGGTGATTATCTTCTACTGTGGGTCTGCTACACTGTAGCTTAAGTGATACTGTGTTTATAACAGTTTATACTTCCAGGAGTAGCTGTACTACAGCCATTAAGTACTTAAAAACACACGCACACCAAAAAAAAACCCAACCCAAAACAAACAAAAAAACCCCCCAAAAAACCCACAGAGAGGAAGGGCAGATGTTTGGCCTATTCTACTCTGGGACAATCAGGATGGCCGCCATTAGCTGAGATCAGAGAAGGAATTGCACCTTACATCCTCTTACTGAAAAGGTGTTTTGACTGAGACACCGGCTCCAAGGCATTCAAGGTACAGCAGGAGTTCATCTTCTAAGTACAGAAAGGACCTTGCTATTTTGCCCTTCAGAGCACTTCTGTATATGGATGAAATAGACCTTGCAAACCTGCCAGGAAACTTAAATTCCTCCTTTTTTTTTTTTTTTTTTTTATTAATTCTGCTGGGCAGCCCAGAAATCTTA
>JAVSBS010025353.1:51214-88733 GCA_033124195.1 Coracias cyanogaster | reverse complement strand
CTATCGGTATTACTTTAATTGCCGTGATGCCTGGGTCAAAGCCAGCAGCTGAACTATTCAGGAAAAGTTTGGCATCGTCTCCTGACTTCACAGCATCAGTCGGCCTCTCCCTTGATTAAACAGCCTCGATTAATATGCTGTACTGGTGAAAACACTCAGAAATGGGCCAGGCATACCATCAGTCAATCTCCAAATTGCCAAGGGAATCCTTATTTACTGAGTTCACTGAAATCTAATAACTGCTGTCTAATTAAGAGGGTTCCAGCATGAATTTTACTTAACATCACATTGAACAAGAATGGAATGTTCAGCAGAAGGCGTAAAATAAAATTTAAGAGCAGGATAATCAAATACCTAACACACATACTTGTACTAACGTAACCCTAGTGAATCACGATAGCGTGCACTTGGCATTCCTGTCTGAAGGACTCAGAGAGCTCCAAACAAGACCTTTGCCAGAGGCTCACCTAGGGCAGAACGGCAAATCGAGCTAGAATACACCCAATGTCCTAGTACAGAAAAGACAAATCCCAAGAGCTGAGAGTGTGAACACCTGCAGCAGCCCGGATACAACAGGCAGTATAGAGCAAAATGGTATTTTCACATGAGCTAGTTGCATTCAAAGAATAAAATCATGGCATTTGAAGGCTGTAAACAAGAAACAACCTAGCCAGCAAGGCAGGTTTGCCTACAAAACACATTTTGTGCTGGACTGACCCAAAAAGGCAGATGACAACAATCGGCTCACAAGTGCTGTGTGCATCCAAGAAAGCAAGAGCACAAGCTTCTGCAAATTGTTTTTTGCTTTGCCAGCCTCCATAGATCCAAGGTTGGCAGGGAAGGATCCAGGCTACAATACACTTGCCACTTCCTCCAGAAGAAGTGAGAAGAACTGGCACACCTTCCAGGCAAGCACCAATGAAGGACAGACGGAATATCCTTTATGGACGGATATTCACTGCATATATAGGCAGGTATTAAAATAGAGATGCCCAGCACTTCCATGAGTTAGAGATCAACAACAGAGATCCAGACACTTGTAACAGCCCCAAGGAACAAGGTGGGAGACATGGGGGTGGGCAGCAGACCACAGAAAAGCACCATGTCATTAGTAAAACCACTGCCTGTTTTGTCTTCTCAGTGAAGTCACACAAAGCTTACGGGTTTCTCAATTACCCTCCTGCTCCCAGCTTCACCTCTGCACCTCTCTGCCAGCACACCGAATGTGCTTCCATCCTTTCAAAAAGAAAAGAGGTTAAACCCCGACTAGAATAGATCCGTTGCCCTGGGAAACCACGGAGGGCCACTACCAACTGCAGTGCCTGGAGAGAAGGTTTCTGGAGGATGCATCTGCTGGGAAGTAGGAGAGCTAGAGCCTTGTCTGCCTGGAACAGCACCACTCAAGCAGGGCGCAAGGTACACGTGCTTAAACGTCACCGTAATGCTCCGTACACATCTTCCTGTTGCAACATGCCTGGTGCTAGAGGTTAAGAAAATCATCTGTCACATAACAAGGAGTTCAGGTGACAGAAGACTGCAGAAGCAGCTATGCCAGCTGGTAGCTGGACCAAGGAACAAGCAAGGACTACTTTGGTGCATACTTCGAAAGACAGAAACAACTCATGTTCCACCTTAAGGTGCAGGAACAGTGGGATGGAAATTCAGGGCAGTGACAAGACAAAGTGACACGTTTTGCATTCCTTCTTCCTTTGCAAGGGACGTAGCAGACAAGGAGGTTGTTCAGGAGTGCTTCAGGTGGTTCAAGAGCTCTTCCGTCACCACCTGCACTTGAAGTTTACAGTGTACATTTAGCCAAGCCCTACAAACTGTTGATGTGAGGTGGCCACAGACGCATGCATAAATTTAGAAGCCAGTGACTTTGCTAGGTGTGCCTTTCGGTCATGCACATAGGTTAACCACGCAGCCTTCACAATCACGTGTAGAGAGCAGAAGAGACTGACCACCTTTGAGAACAAAGAGCTGATCCAACCTTATGGTGAAGAAAAAGGCAAAGCAGGATGACCAAGGGAGCCGAGGCCACCTGATCTGACATCACTTCTGGATAACACAATGGAAATGCTCGAACTTTTAGTTTGTCTGTTGAAGAATTAAAAGATAAAAATATAATTAAGGGCAGCCATAACGATTTTATAGAAATAGGTCAAGTTGAACCCGATTTCATCCTTTGAGAAGACTAAAAAGTTTGACCAACAATTTAGCAGACACGCAGGATAAACGCTAAGTATGGCTTGACTTAGTACTGTGAGATACGCATTACAACAGTGTTCGAGTAGGCATGAAATGAAGGAAGAACTAGCTGACATCTCTATCAGCACTGACTTTCATGGGGGGAGATCATCATCAAAAGGAGGCTTTCTCGTCTGGGGGTTCTAGAGAGACCTGCACACAGTTTAACGCTACCCAGGGCTGTAGAGCAGGCAGTCCCAGCACCCTCACCCCTACCGCAGGATGAGCAGCTCCAAGGATCAAGGTCAGCCCTGCTGTGCTGGAGAGCACAGCAACTAACTCACAGCACTTACCAGCCTCCCCTCGGTCCCTGCCATCCACCTCCCTCTCAGGCCCTCATCCAAAATGCCTGCTGCTCTTACTACTCTCCATGATACTGCTGCTGCTTCAAATATTCCAAACCACTATAGCTGATGATTCCTTCAGCACTTTGGCTCCATTACGCTATCAAAGCCCACACTGAAGCGGAGGGGCTGTCCCAGGACGCAACTCCTCCAGAAAGCACATTGCCTTGTGAGTTGATCTTCCTCCTGCAACGGGAAGTGCTTTCAAGGTAAAACAGCCAGTACCAGCCCATCGGGTACTTCAGCTCTGAAATAAGTTTCCAAATCAGGATCAAAAGAGGGACACAAGACGGACACGAGGCAGTCTTCTTCTGTTAGTGGTTAACAGGAAAACTCACGCTACCCTCCTCTGAGGTTCACCGAGCCTCACCCCTGCCAGAAATGAAGCACTCACATTTGGGGTCAATGACGCAGAACTTCAACACCAATATCTCCAGGTTTATTGCTTCTCTCTAAAGCTGCTGTAAATATTCAGTATTTGGCAAAGCTCAGCATTTTGTCCGGTCAGAGCTGGGCAGGAAGCCCAGAGTAGATATTTCTTCGTATTCCTTCATAAAGTCCTACACTCCAAATTACGGATCAACACCCTTTTCACAGGTGAACAATGAATTTTCAATGAAACACATGGAAAACAAAAAGCTTGTGAGGACTTTATCATCATAACCTACTTTAGACTTAGACATCCAGGTCAGGATCATTTTATTTGGTGGAGGAGGTGGTAAATCAAACTTAACTAGTTCTGGAAAGAACATGCAAGCCTTAACCACTGGTTGTAAATAAGCCAAGCTGGAGAGGACACAAAGTGTCTTCATGTGCACAGAGTGAGAAAGGAAAAGCCTCTAGTGCAGAATGGTAGAAAGGCACAGGACAGAATGTGCCTTTGGGACTAGCAATTAAAATCTCATTTTGGGTCTACATCAGTACAAAATTAAATAGAGTAATATTGGTGGTGGTGTCATCAGCACTAACGCAGCAGCAGCAACACAAAAGCCTGTGAGACAGAGAAAGAACCAGTAACACCCAACTAGACAAATGCAAACCTAGACACGGTCAGGGTGCATGGACACCACATCTCAGAGCTGCAGCTCTACTTGGGGCAGCAGGACATGCAACCACAGAAAGCAGAATGACAGAACTCTACGTGCTAAACCCCACCAGCTCCTCCATTCACAGCAAGGCCTCTCCCAGGGAAAAAGCCACTTCCCATTGGGCTTTTGAGAGAAGTTGCACTGTTTACATGGATGCCTGCAAGGAGAACAAAATACCCTTCCCACAGCAAGTGTGGGAGGAAAGCAAGACTTGGTCCTAGAGAAGTACTTCACCCTTCAGCTGAAAAAGTCAAACAGCATTCAGAGCAGTTTACCAATAGTTACTTTTTCACAAGTTCTTCCCTCTTTCCTGTTCAATCAGTTTTGAAACCACAGGTTTCAACAAAACAAAACCCCTTCAGTTTTCACATAAAAAAAAAACAGAGGGGTTTGTGTGGTTATGACTCAAATGACTCACGTTATACCACGCTCTCAGAACCACCTTGGCTGAGGGTTGAAGCTGGCCCCCTGCCAGCACTCCAGCCCTGTGCCTGAAATGCAGAATTGAGAGCAACTCAAGGATCTTTGAGAAATGCTCTGCCTGGGCATGTGCCCAGTCACTCAGACCAAACAAAGCCCTGTACGTTGGGCCCCTGTACTTCAGCCATCTGTTGGCAAGAGGGCAGCCGCAGGTCGAAGTGTTGGCCATCGCTTTTGAGCCAGCTAGCACTGGTTTCGATCTCAGCGTAGAGAAATGGAAAGGCAGCAGATCTCCATCATTATCCAGATCTCCTTCCCCTACGCACAGGACACAAGCCACCTAAACCTCCTAAATGCTAGGATCAAACTTTATCTTGGCAGCAGGAAAAACCTGAGGAAGTTTCACTCAAGACCAATCAGTCTCCCTGGCCTGTGACTTCCACCAGAATCAACTACTTTCTGGCTTCTCCTTGCACAAGAATGCAGAAAGGAATCTGTCTGTAGGGTTTATTGGCCCGACTAATATCTTTTGTTCATGCTAATCATTTCATGGTTTTGTTTATCACTCTAGCCTGTCCTGTAGAGACAGATTCAGCACTGGTCCTGTTTGGAAACACAGATTGCTCAAGTCTGGGGATAAGGAGCCTATAAACCACTTGAAAGATCTGAGCACTAGGGAACACGGAAACCTCTGGACACGTCTTAGCAATAAGGATCTGGAATTCAGCTGTTTCTCCAAAACCTTATCAAATATGGTTTGGCTCTGAATAATAGATCACTGGGTTGAATAAAACTAAAGATTCAGGCAATAACAGTACCTCACAAGTCGGAGAGAGTCTTTGCGGATATTCACCAAACTTCTCAGTGTCTTCACTGGCTCATGTGGAGCTGGAGTTACATAGGGAAACTGGAATAAAAAGGCAAAGAATTCTCCTATTATTTATACTATAAAAGGTAGCAGCATGTTACCTGACATACAACTTACCCAAACCAAGAAACATCCACCTTTAAGGGTACAGCAGCCACCAAGAACAGTAATAAAGAATTCTATTTACACCTAAATCAACCATGTTTCAGGATGAAAATCCTGCTCTGGCCCAGCAATAGCTCATATTGGGAGTATGGACTTTAAGAGAGGGTAGTTTCACATTTTTCTGCACCGTGAATTCTCAGTCTGGAAAACCCTGCTCTCACAAGCTTTTATTTCCGCTAAAGAAACCACCTCCAGCGTAAGCAGGAGAAACGCAGCTCTTTCATGTGTGTTACAGCTTGCAGACAGTGACTTGACTACTAATCAGCATGCTGAAGCCCGGGATTACTGGGGGAAACTCTTTTTATTCTGAAACAATGGGGCAAATGTTCTGGAAAAGAAAAGAGAGACAGGGATAGGGAGCCTCATTCTATTCTATAGTCGAGAGACTTTCTCTCCCAGACTGCCCTTTAAATAAAGTACGATAATGCTTCAGACTGTAATTCTTACTGCTCACAGAAGCTCCAGCAAGAAATGCACAGAAAGCTGCTTACTGTGGTGACTTCAACCTGTACAGCTGCAGACCTGCCTGCTGGCTCTCCCATCTGCTCAGCGAAGCCTGAAGCTGAAACTTGCACTCACACAACAGCCACGCTTGATAGGTGCTCAGAGCGGAGACACAGCCGTGCTCCAAGCCAGAGCAACGGCGTGACACGAAGGTACAGAGCTACGGGACAGGCTTCCATGCAGAAGGTTACTCTGAATGTACCCAACAGTGCCAACACGCAGCCTCCTTGGAGCTGGGGTCTTTCGCACATCTACTAGGTGGCCTGCAGTGTTGTAGAGAGAGTGACAGGCATGGAGCAGAAGTAGCAGGAACCACTGATACACCCATTTCCTTAGAAATGAGGAGTCTGCTAAAGATGCAGCCAAATGCTGCTGCTGCTGAACTTCAGGGCAGCTCCGAACACAATCCTTCAGTTTGTCCTCTTAGGCCACAGAAAAGTATTGGTGAGGCAACAGCCAGAGCCTGAGGGAAAAGATGCTGTTTCCTGACGGATACGCTGCAGAAGACCCCATGCCACAGCCACAGGCAGCAGAGAACTCATGGGGCAGCGGCAGCTACTTTCGCTGTAACCTGACTGCTCCATACCGCGGTTGGTAGCACTGCTCTACACAGAGCAGTCAAGACCTGCTACTCCGAAGCGAGAACTTGGCCCACATCCAGAAAGCAGTTTTGCTGCTCTGTGTTCAAGTGGTTTTTTCCTTGAAGATTAATCAGAGCTGCCAAAGGCCATTAACTTTACATAGCCAAACTGTATACCACGACAGCCTTCCTCTCTTAAGCCTACTTGGCAAACGCCCCACTGTGTTAGTAGCGTTCGCACCCACCCCTCTGAAGAAATGATGAAATTCAGTGCCAGGACGTCTGCAAGAAAATCCAGGCTGAGACACGCAGGCTGTTTAGCTCTGCCGGGTTAGTCCCTACAGCCACAGGCACATGGGATCTTTAGCCAAGACCTGCACCTCCTGCTTGTGTTGGAGCACTGCGCAGCTGCTAGCCATAGGGCAAAGGAGAAGAGATCAGCTTTTAACCCCTGTCCTGCACCAGCCTTGGGTGCAGACATGGCATAGGTATGTGGTGAGCAACCCCATGCCTGCACAGCACTGTTATATCCAGAACAATTCCCACCTAAAGTCCCTCCTTCCTAATTCTGTTGTTCATCTGCACTTCCTGCTTGAACAGGAGCTTTCCAGACTCTCCCCTGTCCTACCCTGCAGAGTCTGTTAACTGCAGTGCTGAGAAGACCAACGGCACAGCCCAAGGACAACTCAGGAAGCAGAACATGCTGTCACCGGTCCAATTCAAACACTGCGTCACCTTGCCTCAGTTCCCCTTACCTGTAAAATAGGGGTGATACTGAACTGCCTCCGAGCACCACCAGCATGAATTCACTAATAGTCACAGCTTTTCTGAAGATGAGAACCACAACATCAATTTTTCATTTTCATCTTGGCAGATGAATCTTTGATGAACCCGCCTGGTTGATGAAGGGCAAGTGGTGGATACAGTCTATCTGAACTTCTCCAATGCTTTCAACATGGACCCCACAGCTGCCTCCTTGAAAAACTGACTCATTATGACCTAGACAACTGGTCTGCGTGGTGGGTGGGGAATTGGCTGACAGGCCGTACCCAGCGGGTGGTGGTAAATGGTTCATTCTCAAAACGGCAACTGGTCACAAGCGAGGTCCCCCAGGGATCGATATTGAGCCCAATGCCATTTAATATCTTCATAAGTGACTTGGATGCTGGAATTAAGAGCACCCTGATTAAATTTGTGGACAACGCAAAAATAAGTGGGGCAGTCAACACTCCAGAGGGGAGAGCCACCCTATAGGAAGATCTGGACAGGCTGGAGGAGTGGGCTAGCAGAAAACTTATGAAGTTCAACAGGGAGAAGTGTAGGGTCTTGCATCTGGGAACACATAAGCCAGGAATGCAGTTCAAACTGGGAACCACCTGGCTGGAGAGCAGCCCTGTGGAGAGAGACCTGGGGGTGTTGGTGGAGAGGAGGCTCAACATGAGCGAGCAGCGCGCTGCAGCAGCAAAGAAGGCTGGTGGGATGCTGGGTTGCATTAAGAGGGCATCACCAGCAGAGATAGAGAAGTCATTCTTCCGCTTTACTTGGCACTGGTCAAACCACACCTTGAGTACTGTGCTCAGTTTTGGTCTCCGCTACACAAAAAAGACGCGGACAAGCTGAAGAGGGTCCAGAGAAGGGCCATGAGGGTGGTTAGGGGACTGGAAGATCTGCCGTATGAAGAAAGGCTGAGAAATCTGGGCTTGTTCAGCCTTGAGAAGAGAAGGCTTATGGGAGACCTTATTGCAATGTATCAGCACTTGAAGGGTGGCTACCAAGAGGAAGGAGACTCCCTTTTTACAAGGAGTCACATGGAAAATACAAGGCCTAATGGCTGCAAGCTGCTCCTGGGGAGATTCCAGTTGGAGTCCAGAAGAAAGTTTTTTACAATGAGAACAATTAAACATTGGAATAGTCTCCCAAGGGAAGCGGTGGATTCCGCTACATTAGACAGTTTCAAGACTCATCTTGATAGGGTGTTGGCTCATCTCACTTAAACTACACTCAAGGTTGGACTAGATGATCCTTGAGGTCCCCTCCAACCTGGCATTCTATGAATCTATGAAAACTGTATGTCAGAATATTGTCACCACTAGGTTGAAAAACCCTTAAAAATCTCCTTAGAAACTTAAGACTGACACCTAGCTATAATTCCATCTACATGAGACTCGATCTTTACATTGGTGTCAACAATCACTTTTCAAAGATAGCACCAACTCTCTCCATCTTTTGGGAGCAGGAGAGGGATTGACTGACCATGACCCAGTCTGAGCGGAGGGGAAGCAGAGCACAGAGTTAATCGAATGGAGCTCAGCCTGTATAGTTAAAAAGACAACTTGCATGCAGAGCTGCTGTTCAATGGAAAAAATCTACAGATACTTGAAAAAATTATTTCAAAGGAATTTAGCAATGGAAATGAACTCCTGTCATATCACAACAAGGTACGTGCAACCACAAACAGTTCTTTAATTTAACCTGATTCAAAACCAGATTTAGCTCCATTTGAAATGTCTGTCTTTTGTCACTAATAGGATTTTTGAAGACTGTTCAAAATTTCTCTCACACAGCAGAACTTACCTTGTTTAAATTCCATTTATTTACAAATAACCCATCACCTTTTCTTGCTTATTCCTCTCCATCAAGGTTCTTTAGCACTAGCAGTTATTTTCCCTCTCCAGTGTGAACCTTATCTAGGTCATCACATCCATTCTCTGCTAGCACTCCATTAGGCTTAACATGTCACTCCGTTAGTGTTCCCTCACTAGAAGGTCTCTCTACTAATAAACTCAGTAGGGTTACACTCTACTTACTGCAATTTAATTACATCTTTCTTGGAGGAAAATTACTAAAAACATGTATCATAGAGGACATATCTAAAACCTAGCTGAACACCAGAATTTGGAGAGGAGTTTCCTGAAGTTCTCATAAATCCTGCTCTAAACTGTCTTTCAGAGGTGCCTTTCTGTCAACGATGTAAGTAATGTGAATATAACTGAACAATGTGACTATTCTAACCGCGGACTCACTAATGCCTTGCAATATAATTACTCTTCTATTTTAATAATCCACCTTGTATCTCCAAAAGCTGCATTTCTCTTTTATACAGCTGTATCTTCCTGTTGCTTTAGTCAGCCAGTGTTCAACTAGACTACTGATTATGCCTGTATCTTTCTTCTCCAAGCTAGTGTCAAATAAATCCCTGTTCAGCAGCTGAATTCTGGTTAGTTCCTAGAAGCATGACCTTTTACTTGGTATTAGTAACATTAATTCACTTCTTTACTTCAACCTGCAAGACCATCCATCTCTTCCTGGCTAACATACCACACTCTTCTATATTAGCAATTCCTCCCAGCTTAACATTTTTTATCAAATTTCATTAGCACATTCTTAAGCCAAGCATACTAATGAAAAATTCTCAGACAAAATCACAAATAACTCAATACAGTGACACTGCTAAGAAAAAAAAAAACCTATTTTGAGCAATGCATGCTGACAGCACAGCAGGACAGGTTGCCAGGCAGTCATCCCAGCGTTACGTTAGTGAACCACTTCGCCAGCTCTAGTTATACAGCTGAGGAGACCGTACTGTATCCAGGCTGGACACCAGGATACGAACAGAACCGGAGATACTTCTGAAAACGCTGTAAAATGGTCCTCATACCATTGGGACTATGATCTTCAACAGTATACTGATCACTACATAAATGGAGACAGAGATGGATTGTTTCTATTTAAAATAATGACATTCCTCAAGCTAATGTTTAATTAATAAACAGTAAAGCACATTAATTTAATATTATAGGTCAAATAACTCTTGTGAAATTAATGAGCTGACTGTTGTCAGTCTGCAAAAACCTGACAATTATCTAGAAGTTTTAACAGATATTTTTATTCAAGCTTATGTACCTCAATGCAGTGAATTACCATTCTGTTCGTATGACTGATATCTTCCTCCCCTTCAGCCCTATCCCCCTCCCCCAGTTCTTGAAACTTGTAATTTCTAGACCAGCAGCTGTATCATCTGTCATGTTTGAGAAGTCAGTGAATGAAGACACAGGAGCGGTATGATGTGTATGACAAAGAATAGCAGTTTGGAAGTCATTCTTTGCTGTAGGCTTTTGCAAAAAAAAAAAAAAAAAGTCTGTCTATCAGAGTGTGATTGCTCAATTAAATCCTCTGAGAAGGTATTGCCAGATATCAACCTCCTTAAGCAGAGCACCCACTGAGATCTGTAGCCAAGTCACCCGAGACACAGAACCCATTTATTCATCCCCATCCTGGGCAACCCTGGGTAAGGAAAGTACCTATAATCATGTCTTGATAAGAAGCTAATTATTACAGGAGGAGGGGAGCAGAGACAAGCCAAGGGGAGGAGCAGAGAGTGGGAACTGGAGTGTAGACAATGTGCCTGTCACAACTACTGGATCTTGCTTTATTAGACTAGTGGCCTGCTTTGTGGCTCATGCTACCTGCAATAGCTTACTGCTCTTACGGATGATTTGTACCAAGTATGACAGTCTTGCACTGTTTCTTGCTCTCCCCCCCTGACATTTTATGTACTGTCAAAAATGCAGCAATTTCATCAAGAGAAATCACAGCTTGGGTGAGGGATTCCTGTCTTTCTCACAATAATCCCACTGTGACATAAAAAAAGCTATGGGTTTATGTCACTTTCTCAGGGAAGCTGCAATTTATTCTTCTTGTGCTAGAAGCTACACGTGGCTGACAGAAAACATCCTTAAAAATGGCTTTTGTGCTACTCATGAAAGTTGCAATCAATTCAGAACTTCCCATTCTACACAAGAAATCCCACGAATCCTGACGAAAATGTAGATATGGTGATAACACTGCAAATACAGTAAACAATCTTTTAAACTATGTTTACGGTTGTTGGCATTTAGAAAGGTCTTATCTTGAGGTGCACAGCTCCTACTCTCCAGAATTAATTAAAAGGACGGTGTTTGCCATTCTAACACAGTATCCTAACAGCTGCTGTTTCTTATGTATCTCAAGCCAGCACCTTACCACAAAGAAATAAAGGAAACCTTCTTGAATGAAGAAAGCTTCTTAACTGTAAAACTGGAAAGCTCATTTAATGTCTTTTTTGTATTAAATATATATGAAATTCTCTGTGTTAAAGCTCAAAGATAAAAAAGCAGGAAAAAAAATTGAAAGGGACACATTATGAGCCCAGATTCTTATGTATCACTTGCCTGAAAATCAGTAACCATTTCACCAAACTGTCTCATATCCACATGTGAAGCCTTTTTTCTGTGTTACCATTTTTCTTGAGAAGGTATTTTCCTTTTATTTTTTCAGCTTCTCATATCGCCCTGAATCCTGTACATTTTGAAAACCACAGTCTTGACCTTTAGTATCCTTCCACCTTCCTAGACTCCTATAGAATAAGAAAGGGGTTATTTCAGCCCTAGTCCAGGAAAAAAAGAGACACAGAAGTCCTTCACTGTCTGCTCATGTTTAGCTCACCTTGTTTCAAACTCGCACATGTGCTGTTTTACAGAACACTCACTGAAAGGGCTGCAACCAAAGGTCCTTCCAGTGAGTATCTTTTCTGCGCTTAACTGTGAAAATCACCATTTCCAGAGCAGGATTAAAGAAACCCCCAAATGCTGTAAATAAATGTTTACAATAAGCTTAAGAAAACCATCTCTCTACCGTACTTTGGTCTTTAGAAATTTTTTTTGAATATTGGACAAGGAGGGTTTTGAGAATAAGAAGAATATATAAACCTAGAAGAAAAATATTAACAAGATTGAGACTGTCAGTGACAAGATGGAACTGATTTTATTTCTCTTTCTTCCACCACTGACCTGAGAGCTATTTCCTTCAGCAGACAGATATTCCAGAACGTAATTGTACTAGAATATAGTTTTTGATGTATGTAAGTCGGTGCTCATGTTTTTGAGTTTCATTCATGTCATACAGTCTGACCGAACTTTTGTGTAGCAATGAGCGGAACACACGGCAGAACGCGCAGCTCATGTTTCATTCAAACTCTGCCATCAGAGTTAGGAAAGTAGGAGACAGTGAGTCAAGTTACATTTCTTTTTAGAGACAAAGTTTCATTTCTTGGACATAAAGCACCTGGCCAGCAAACAATTGTGGAAGAGCCAGCGTCACTCTCTCTCATTGTTACCCAATGCCTCTGCTGCTTAAGGAGTCCTGAAACTACTGCAGTAAACACGTTTACAAGATAACTAATTAGGATTTGCACTGACAAGGGGATCAAGGACAGAAATTGGACAAGGATTTGCGATTGGTTTGGCATTGACCTAAACAAATGTGAAATACTACTTTTAAAGGTTTTTTTCACTAAGCTTGGGCAGTCTTTAAAATTACAATTTGAGGATCACTGAGCTGCAGCCTTCTACTAATTTCTGCATCCATCTGTGGGCTGGGACAGATGTAAGATGGATTGCCTGTTGGTTTTCCCCCTTTTTCCTTTTCCTGGAGCAGTCCCTAGCCTGGCTCCTCAGGATTCAGAACATATTTCTGATTGTGATTCACAGTCCAAGCCACTGAACAGAATTTTAGCTGTTGGAGCTGTTTTGTGACAGGTGTGCAAAGAAACCAGCCTTACCCTGAGTATTCTTCACTACCTCTGCACTCCATTACGTGAACAATTACCCACAATATCGCTGGTTCACTGTGATAAACAACAGCAGTAGAACAGGGGGGAAAAAAAAAAAAGAAAAAAGAAAAAACCCAAACCGACCAACAAGCCTACCCCTTTAGTAATACCGCAATGTAATGTCTGGCACGTTAAGTCTTGACAAAATTAGGAAAAATAAGCCAAACCATACTGTAATACTTCCTAAAGCACCACACCTATGAAACACCGGAATCTAATGTATCTAGTCAAATTTAGTGAAGTAATTATGATAAATAGAGCCATAAATCTAAACCGTTCTTTTAACACATTTAAATATCTCCACCATAAGCATACAAAAATATGCACGGCAACAGATACCACCTTCTTGCTAAGTCAGTTACGATACATTAGTTTTCATTTACCTCTTCCTTGCTTTCTAAAAGCAATGCTGGAAAGCAAAGTAAAACTCTCTTTTACATCCACGTTCCTTAGACTACCAAGCAACCTTGCACATCTAGTTACAAACCTAACCCTCAATGGTCCCACAGTGGCTGAGTATCAGGAAAAGAGAACTCTATCCAAAAATGTTAACTCACGTATGTTCTTTTTTCCATTTATGCTCTTAATATTGTGCTGATTAATGCTTAGATAAAGCTCTAAACTAAAACACTATTTTTTGTTAATTAAAGTCTTGGATATTATTTTTAAACTGCTTGTGAAGGATTTCAGAGGTCTATTTATAGCAAATCCTCCTTTCACAATAGTAAGCAAGCCAGCCAAATTGAGACTTTTTAGAAAAGAGAAATTTTGGTGTTGTCTCAGATGGGCTATCTCCCGGGCAATGAAAATAACTGCATTTTTAAAAGCTTCCGTTTAATCTTAAAAAGTCATCTGTAGATTAAGCCAGCTAATGAAATATATGTACATGTACACACACATACACAGAAGTGCATAAACTTCATAAACTCAGCTGGGGCTGAGCGGCCACGGGCAAGCGATGCTGCTCAGAGCCTTAATGAAGGCTCATTAGTGCCCTCCAGTTTTGCTGCTGAAGTGAACTGCTCCGCGCTGAAGCCAGCCGATTCATGGCTCTGTTGTCTTTCAGGCCACGGTCCCACAGATACTTTAAGTTACAGTGAAGTAGTTCTGCTGCAGCAAGTAACTGTCCCATTCTCCTCCTGCCCTTGGCCATTTTTCCTATGACTCCATGCTCCCTGCTTATCTCCAAGTAATTATTTGAATAAGCCGTTGTGTGGGGATACACCAAACTGGGTAGGGACCTCACCTGACTTAAAACTTGTGAAGTCCTCAGCCCCATAGGAGCTGTGTGGCTAAAATGCTCT
This sequence comes from Coracias cyanogaster, assembly GCA_033124195.1. Classification (NCBI taxonomy): domain Eukaryota; kingdom Metazoa; phylum Chordata; class Aves; order Coraciiformes; family Coraciidae; genus Coracias; species Coracias cyanogaster. Next base: position 74,564 of record JAVSBS010025353.1, on the reverse strand, counting down.
TCTTCAGCCCTGGCTCCTGAAAGCAGATTTGAGAAGTTACCTGCATACACTGCAGGGCCAGGGCTCTGGGTCTTCCAAAACATAATATTCTATCTCCGCTGTCACACATGACTGCCCACTCAAATATCCAATATATTAAAGACATACATGGGTGGAATATGCTGGATGGAGAACAGGTGGAATCAAGACTCATATTTCATAGATATGTATCTTTAATTAAATTTTGCCCAGTTTAGTTACTGCTATGGACAACGACATTAGATTACTCCAAATTTATGGAGACTCGGTAAGTATACAGGCAATGATTTTAGCAGCTGGTGGAAAATATATCCGCCCTCAACTTCTTCACAATATTATTAGTGATGCTCAGCTAATATGAGCTAACTCTATAAGATCTTCCAAATAAATTTTATATATAAACCAGTATGCAAAATGTGGAGTTATCATTGATAATTCACTTCATGTATGACATCTCAGTCATAATGTCTTTTATATAAGTTTCTGTAGGGTCATCTGAGTAAACTCTGCCAACTAAGTAAATGGGAAACAAAACCCCAGACATATGTTTTAACTAAGGTATACAATGCTGTTAATTAAATATACTGTATGTTTGTGTCTGTTACAAAGTAGTTTGAAAATGACACCGTTTTCAAATTTGAACTCTTACAGAGAAACCTGCACTGAACAACTTTTCAAGCAGTTCCTCTTTAATATTGGGAATAGATCTCCTAACTCTGAGAGAAAATGTCAGTGCATAATAAGTTGAATATTAAAAGTACCAAGTTTCTGTAGGTAGTCAAAATGTACGGACTTTGTTAGCTGTCCATTTGAAAGTAAACCCAAGCCTACTTTCTGCATACCTTTAGTAAAAGATCCACATATACTGCTGCATGATGATATGATCATCTTGATAACCTATCATAATCTTTGCAACTGCCATAAGTTAACCAAAACTAGGATTTTGTACTTATAGATAGCAGGAATGTATGAAAAATCCAAGGCATAACTGCCACGAGTTATATCTGAAATTCAAGGTAAACAAAGCATTTTCAAGTGAAATGTTCAAATTTTTTTGCCTGAATTCTGGCAGAAGTTACATTAATGCCCTCTGCTTACTTTCTTAACATCACAAGAAGGAAAATAACTAGAATACAAACACAAAGATCCTTGGGGATTCTTTTTCAGGCTCAATAATCTTGTAAGGCTACAAAGCACTGAGGCAAGAGGAGAGTGCAGAAAGCCAGCTATGAAACAGCCCCTTACCACCCTCACAACAGCCCTGCAGCATTATTAGCACTTTGCATTTCACCTAGCAATAAACTCAGATTTTTTGGAATGTCCACATTATGCTGGAGTAACATAAAAATAGATGATGAAGCAAAAATGACATAGATTTAGCCCGTGTCCTGCAGTAGTTGCCATTAATTGTACAGCCAGCTCATTATATAAAGTCAGTCCCTTGAGCCTACCATGTCCCAGTTAAATGACAGTAATAGAAAGCAGCTGTATGAGGACATTAGGTCAGCAGAATCATTAGCCCCTAAAATTGCATCACCATCACTCCTCTTTGGCAGCAAGGCTTTCACACATCATCAGGCTCCTAAACAGCAGGTCAAACATTTACGATGAACTTAACCCAGTAACTCCGTTAACAATGAACTGTGGCTCGGAGCTCCAAGGAAGTCCCCATCTCTGGAAACTTCCAGGAGTTTAATGAATCTGGGTGCCCTCCCTGTGCCTGCTCTGGGCAGCTGGTAGAGCTGACCACAAAAACACCGGGGCTCAAGGGAACGGCCTTTGGTTTCCTCGAGGTTTGCCACAGCGGACAAGCCACCTGTCGCACAGGGCAGCGCAGAGACGCCATCGCAGGGGCTGCTTCCCAGCACCACCAGCCCTGGCTCCCAAGGCAGAGACCATGCGCCCAAGGGGCCTGCACACCACGTGTGCCGGCCCTCATGGGAGTCGGGTGCCAGGGCTTGGCGAAGCCGCGGTCCCGCGGGTGGTCAAATGGCGCCGGGCACCTGTGCCGGCCCTGAGGTAACATGGCGCTCTGCCGGGCAGGGAGCCCGCCATGGAGCCCTGCTCTGTGTGTGCAGGCAAGCTCCGTACCCAGAACACCATCCTTCACTGCAGGAAGGGCACTGAGCGGCTGGAGTGTGCCCAGAGAAGGGCAATGAAGCCAGGGAAGGGCCTAAAGCACAAGTCTTGTGAGGAGAAGCTGAAGGACCTGGGGTTGTTGAGCCTCTCCAGGAGGCTCAGGGGAGATCTTGCTCTCAACAGCTCCCTGAAAGGAGGTTAGAAGCCAGGTGGGGGTCGGGCTCTTCTCCCCTGCAACAAGCAATCGTGCAAGAGGAAATGGCCTCAAGTTGCACCAGGACACGAGGAACAATTTCTTCCCTGATAGGGTCATCAAGGCCTGGCCCAGGCTGCCCAGGACAGTGGTGGAGTCCCCATCCCCGCCTGTATTTAAAAGCCATGGAGATGTGCAGAGGGACATGGTTTAGTGGTGACCTGGCAGTGCTGGCTTAACAGTTGGACTCAATGATCTTAAAGTTTTCTTCCAATCTCAGTGATTCTATGATTCCAACAGCAGTCATATCATCATCACAAGTTAGCAGTTTTAACTGGATGTTTGCTGTTTTGAGGGACAGGAACAGGAAGCAGCACAACTTGGGCCAGATGCTCAAGTGACAGAAATCAGCATGGCTACGCTGTAGCCTATTTCCACTAGCTGAAGAACTGGTCCAGTATGTATATAAATGCCCATATTCCAGGGGAATGTGTTGCCTTCCACATAATTTATACAGTTGCGCTGGGAGGCTGCGAGGCACAGAAATGAAGATAAAGATCTTTGTCAACGCTCACATGTATTCTGATTAAAAAAGAAGCCTGTGAAGTTAGCCAAGGTTTTCCAAAGGCTGGATGCATATTTCCACCTTCTACAGGGGTGAGTCCAATTGTCCCCAGTGGGCTGAACATTTCTGCAGCACTTAGGGTAAAGCAAGGGCCCGGCCTCTGTGGTCGTGATGAGTTTCAGTCAGAAAAGCAACAACTCTTCTATCAATGTCAAAGACTAAATAAGTTTGACTATATGCTGATGTTCTTCAAATTGTTTCTACTAGCAATAGTTCTGGATGGTTTGTTTTGGGGAAATTAATGATGATACACCAAGGTCGTTGTACCTCTGCTGTAGTGAACAGATGTTAACATATTAGTGCCACCTTCCCATGCTGCACTAAGCTAGAGCTACTCCTGGTTGTCATTGTATGAGGTGAGGCAAAACCAGCCAAACAGAAAAGCCCAGTCTAAAAAATCCAGCTCAAAATGCAAACATCTAAAGAAAAGAGCTACTGCACTTTCAAAAGCCATTACTCTGTATCATCCTCATCAAAACACATGATGCTTTTTTTTATCAACCCAAAGCTAGCAGAACAATAAGAAACCAAATCTTTTTTTCCTCTCAGCAGTATAGGCTATTTTCACTGCCATTTGTAAGCAGTCTATTTATTCCTGACATTCACAGCTTGAGTGTATCTCCAGTTCACATTGCTCTGCTACACCAAGGTAGAAACAATCAAGTATTTTTCCAGCTTTTTGCTGGGGGTATTCTGAACTGGTCGTGGTTATCCATAGCTCTGTTAAACTAGTATGAGACCCTGCATAGGAGTAAGCCAAATACTTCCAAAGACTACAGTTAACAGGGAAGGCAGCAGCTTGCTGACTGGGAGAGAGGAGCACAATGTACAAAGGTAAAATAGAAGACGTTTTGACCCATAAATCCCAGTTGTTTGGGTCTTATTTAAATCAAATGTCTTTCCTCCTCTCTATACCTTATGTCATACTATGGCAGCCTGAGACCATTGAGGTCCTTGATCTAAGCTTCCCATTTTTGTTTAAAGAGTTCTTGTTGGGATATTTTCAGCACAGTAACATTTCCTATCTTGTCCACTGGAGCCTGGTCTCGGCTATCTTTGTGATAAGCTACAAAAGAAGACTCCGCTCATGCTGTTCTGGGGAAGAGGAGAGGGGTGCACTGATGCAGAGAACAGTTCACCTAGTATGCCTGATTCTGCCTTGCCTAGAGGGCAATGGAACTTTACAGCTGACATTATGGACTTCCCTGGTAAAAACGTGCACGGCCTAAAGCAAAGACACAAAAGCTAAACTGATATAAATGCTTTCTCCTTCATAATCTCACAGCAACAATGTGTTTGCAAGGGCATTAAAAGGATAGAGATAGATCAGTATGGTGAAAGCAGTGAGATACTTCACCAAGGTAAAGCAACACACAGGCCCTTCAAAGGGAAGTGCAAGATTTTTTAGTCAATATCGGTTAAGTTTTAACTACTCAAAGTACTTTATTTTGACTAATTTTATTATATTTGGGGGATATTACTAGAAAATGAATTACATAAAAGGCCTCAGTGCCCTAAGAGCTACAGAGAACATGACTGCTACCAGTCAGAAAATTCAGAATTTTGAGTCATATTTTTAAATACCTAACTTCTGGCAAAGAGACAGTCACTGTCGCTGGGAAATGCATGGCAATTCTTCCATCATTCTGGCACCAAACAGGGGACTTAACATCAGCACAGCTTGAAAGTCCATTTAAACTGTGACAGGGCTGTAAAAAGCTCTTAGCATAAGCATTTCCTAAGAGAAATTCTCCTCTGTCTCTAAGCTACAGCTGTTGTTTATTCAATACTGATAGGCAGACAAAATAAAAGAGCTGTATCACTCAGTGTCTCAAATCTCTATGTAAAGCTATTTAAAATACTTCACTCTGGATTTCTCATCATTAGTAGGTTCATACCTGTCTCCTGGCTGTATGTTTAATAGTGGCAAGCTTTCTTTTCTGTGAACTATGGCAGCCAATAGATTGGAAATTTCACCCATAAACGCTCCCTCAGTGCAGTTATACTATCCGAAGGCTAACTTCACAGCCTCCTCTGTCACTTCTGACCGTTATCCAGAGCTCACCAACACAACAGTTATTAGAATTCTTAAAATTTATGAATATTAAAAGAGTCTTAATCCTTGGAGGGAAAGATCGCAGCAAGAGATGATTATAATTTCCTAGGGCAGTAAGAAAATAGTGCAGTGATTTATGTAAAATACTTCAAACTACAGACACTACCGAAAGTCTTCATTAAGAAGCAGAAACTGTCAATAAGCAACACCAATTCTCTTCATGTGATGATCCTCTGGCTTTACAGGTATGGTTAAAAAGCAGGACATATTTTATTTTCTGTACATTTCAGAATTTAAATCTAAACAATGTAATAAAATCCAGCAACAAATGGTACCCCTTCAGCATCCTGCAGAAATGGCTTTGTCTTTTGGAACTTTCCTTGTGTACGAAAAATACTCAAAAATAAATCAGCTTTTCTTTAAGCTCTCTGCTCCAGGATTTATGTATGGTGAATGATTAAAAAAACTTAAGAAGTCCATGTGAAAGCTTTTCAATTACATGGTACCTCTTAAACACCCTCGGTCAAGACCTGCAATACTTCAACACAACCTCCGATACAGTAACTCTAATACTAACATCAGGCCTTGTTGAAAAGCCCTCATAGATTGGAAAAGCCACATTCAACTGCCTCCAGTTCTGTTTTATCCAGAGAAAACTAAAGATCATGGAACAGCATCTTCTGACACTCATTTTTTTCATTTTGACAAAAGAAAAAAAAAAAGTGAGGTTTCTGAAGGAGCACCAGCACTGAAGTTGACCTCCCTGCATCTTGGTTTCCATCCCTGCTTTTTTGCAAAGTCCTTATATTATTGTATGAACAAAATTCTAGCAGACAAGTGAAGACTCTTCACTCACTCGTTTAAGCCAGCTCTGCTTGACCTGTATACTGGTCTCAATCCAGGAGTGACTCTTTCAAAGCAGATGAAACCTCTCCTGCCTGTGAACCTTGAATTAAGCCCTCACATTTGTCAAAACCAAGGGAACACTACAGTGCTGCAGCAGTTCAAGATGATAACCCAGCAAAAAAAAAAAAAGCAGATTCTGCAGAGGGGAGTCACAGCAATATAAACCAAATGTAAACGCCGTTTACTTGAAGGAGATTTCAGTGTTTCTAAGTTACGATTTTCAAATAAAAAGGAAACAAAAGCGTCGCTGAAGCAACAAAGACACCTAACTAGTGCCAAGCTGGATCCAGAACCACACAGGAGTACGCACTGGTGTGCTTTGGCCCCTGGAAAGCTACACTGTACAAAACTTGTGTATATACACTCTGCTGGCTACATTTTTTCCTTTGATATACATTTCATTTTAAGGAAGGTGACTGGTTAAAACAATGGCCAAGTCTTCAGCTGGTATTTCAGGAGTAAATAAAAAATCAAAAGATGTGTCAAAGCAAACGAGGCTGAGATCACCAGACGAACAGAAGGAGTTTATGAAATGGTGGTAATGTTTAGTACCAGCCTTGGCATCACGGGCAATTTCTACTTCAGCTGTTACTAAGAAACGAACTATACAAAGGTTCTGGTTTTCACTTTAGTTCTTCTGAATAATAATCATCATTATTCCACAGTCTAATAAAATGAGGCTGTCACCTGGGATTTGATTTCCCCAACTCTAGGCTGTGTGTTATCCCTGCAGTGCTGCGGATACCCATTTCTGCTGATGTACTCAGGCACCCCTTGTACCCCACAAAGTCAGGCACAGGTAAGCAAGCCCCTCACTACAAGAGAGGGGTGCAGAACAGCAGCGGGAGAGGGCATCTGCTAGGGCTGCCTGGCTGGTCCTTCTCTAAAAGGCCACATTACCTGGTAGAGGTCAACTCTAGCTCAGGTATTAATCTGAATCTCGTTTCCATGGCTGAGGGAAGTTTAGACAACCTAGCAAATCTAGAAATCCAAGAAAACGGTGAGTTACTCTCAAGTCTTCATTCTGTGGGTAAGCGTGAAGGGCAGGGGGTTGTATGGAATCAATCCGCTGTGGAAATCCTCCAGCAGCAAATGTTACTCTGAGATTTTTGTGAGCTTGTATTTGTGTCACTGACAGCCGACGTAAGCTGTGCTTGCCTCAAAATGACTTGTCTCTATATACCAGCGTTCCCGTCAGTCCATATTGTTAATTTTTTATTTCTCAATCAAGAATTCATGGAGGTTAGTGTGACATTGCTGCAAATATCCTCACAGCCTAGCAATGTAAATAATGGATACAGCTCCAGAAATACCAACGAGCCTCTGATTGTTTTGGGAAACTTAAATCATGGCTTCCTGAACTCCCCTACTAGTAAATAAACGAGCTTCTCTCTGCACTCTAGTAAATCTCTCATCTTTCAAGAAAATTAAATCTGTCATTGAAATGACTGTAGTTTTTTTAATTGCACACAGATACTCAACTGATAAAGCTCACAAAGATACGCCGGATACAACTATTTGTTTCTCTTTAAAAACCCAATTTTCAGAAGCTCTGGTGAAGTTGAACACATGGTTAATGCATTTTATACCACATCTCAGTCAACTACATACCCTTCTCTTACATTTTTACAGAACTTTCCTTTACATTTTTACATTTCTTTTACATTCTGTAACTTTTGCAGGCCGCCTGCTCTAGGTGGCCCTGCTCTGGCAGGAGGGTTGGACTAGATGATCTCCAGAGGTCCCTTCCAACCCTACCATTCTGTGATTTCTCCTAATTTCTCTCATCTATTTAAAAATCCTATAATGAACAGCTATTATTAAGGACTTATTTGTTCCTCCCATTTTACATTTAACCTCAGTGATCCCAGCCTCTCTTTTTTGTGTTAATGCTGAATAGTATTTTTACAGCATTACCAACATAACTTATTTGCTAGATTTCCACTAATTATTTTTCTATGAATCTTGCAGCAGGAAAAACCAACACATTTCTGCATGAAAAATGAATTATATTTTCTCCATTTCCCTACAAATTTACATTCTGAGCTCATCTGTGCCACATATTCTTTATGGATAATGAGCAAGGCATCTTCACTTAGCTGTCACTGTAGAAGTGAAATGTTTACAGCGTGAGCTTTGGAGATTCTGGCAGCTTAGATTCTAAGAATATTTCTTATTCATGACAATAAGCACTGCCCTAAATTCCTCTTACATAGGAGCAGGAAAAGAGTGATTTGAAGAATCCTTGAACATTGTTTACCCCTAGTAATGCTGTTCTAAGAAATGTTAGTTTAGATACATCATGCTGCTGATATGTTTCCTGAGATGTGACAAACACTGTTAGCCACCTTAACGTCTTGCAGAATCTCTTGGGAAATTGCAAATATCACTTAATTAATGGAGAAAGAAATATCTTCATTATGAAGCTTGCAAACGAAATACCCATCGTATAACTTTTAAACGTATTCTTCTACCACATTTATTCTGTAACTTTTGGGGGACACACTATTGACATGAAAAAGAAACCTCAGGCATGAATCTCCTGCCGGTTCTGAGCAGGAGACTTCTCTAACTCATTAAAAATATTTCTCTTCACCTCTCTGAAGTCATTCTTTAGCAAAGCACATAAGAATATACTTGTTTAAAGATTACTTTCAGATTTCATTCATGTGCACATGTCCTGTCACAGCCTTGCAGTGACATGCTTAAGCCTGGGGGCTTTATTGAACCAGGTCCTGGAATAAAATAATGTATCTTTTATCCTTTGTTCTTAGAAAACCTCATATAGTTTGAATAAATCTTTGAAATGTGACCAAAAGAATCTCACAGGAGATCATCTTTCATTGAAGTCATGATGTATGATTCATGTAGATACAGTTCGAAGGTTATTGCTGTCAAGTTTTGAACTTGTGCTATAAAAGACATAAAAAAGGGACAAGATTCTTCTCACCAGAAAGGAGAAACGGGCCTTCTGCAAATCTTCCCTTCCAAAGCTCAGCTCTTCAATTAACCTGAGCATATGCAAACCCACTGGGATTGTTTTCTGTTATCAATCAAATTTCCAAGTGTAATTATTAGCATAGTCTTTAATTAAATTAATTAGATCATTTGGACACATTCTCAAGAAAAGTCAGTTATTGAATGCTGACGTTCAAATATTTCCAATGCCTTTTCAAGTTCTCATTTAGAAAAATCTAGATTAATTCTCAAAGGTCTTCCCTGTGGTTACCATTTCTAAATGAACTTTTACAATATATTTAAAATTACATTTTCTGCATATTATTACTCTAAAATAACCATTGAGTTATTGCCTTTTGTAGAATGCGGCAACTTTTGCCACTGTAGGTATGCTGGTAAAGTGACTTTTTGACACTTCAACAGTTTTATCGCTTATATTATTTCCCCTAGAAAATTATCAGGAAAAAGATACTTTGTTGCATAAAATGCTGGTATAGTGGGTGGAATAGTAAAACTAAGCCTCCTCAGATGTTTCTCAAAAGCCCAATCTAAAGGGAAGTTGATATCAGACAAGTAACAACACCAGTTAACCCTCTGATTCAGTAACAGCTTTAGTATTGTCTCCATCTTAATAGTAAACGAAATAATTTAAAACTGCTTCTTGCCAATGTTATAGCCCCACCGCCTTTTTAAATCTTCATATTAACTTAGGAGTGAATCTCATGTACCTGAACTGGTAATTCTGCATATATAAACTCTGAATGCCCATATTCTCTCCAACGTCAGTGGTTTTGTTCTTTGACACACCGTATGGCAGATGGAAAAGTACTTTCAGAATAACACCAGAGGGCCAGAGAAATAAATTTCTCCATTCAGTGGCAACCTCTAAACTTCTGAAGGTTAAATACAATGTACTAATCAGCAGTAAAGGGTAAAAAAAAAAGGGGGTTCTGTGTGCGCAACAGAAAATGGTATATAGTATTTCTTTTTGTAAGCCTAATGTCCCTCTGCCTGTTATGGAACACAATTCAGAGTAATTACAGAAACAGTCAGAAGACAAATTATTATAATAGATTTTCGTACAATAGTGTTAGATCTTCAGAAGAACTATTGAGGACCCTGACAGATATGACAAAATCAAAGTAGCAAGCAACTAGCAGGAGATCCAGTAAATCTAAAAAGCTTATACAAGACAATCATTATCTCTGGTCTTAGTTTTCGAGGTCTGCATTCTATTTGCAAATAGTAGAGATGCAAATATCTTTGATCAGATGCAAAGAAACCACATAGTCTATTTTTCCACTCAAGTAAGTAAAAAATCAGAAAAGAAGTGTATGTTCCAATACTAAGTTCAATTGGGAGTGCCTGATTCAGAATCAAACCTCTGCAGCAAAGTTACTAGCCTTCTTCATTGTGATTTAATTAAGATCCATATATTTTATACTTGAAATTTAGCCTCTCTCCTCTGAGTCTCTAAGACTCCAGACCCCTCCACACCACGATACAGGAAAACTCAGCGCTGCTGATGTGCAAGAGGCATAATGACTCACAAATTTAAAAGGTCCAAAAGAGCATTAGATAGAAATTTAAAACAAAAAATTTAGGCTTTTACATGAAAAATAAAAGAGAAAAAAATTATTGCTCACTCTCAGACCCCCAGCAACTTACAACTTACAGCACAAGAAGTGAAGTGTTCTCTGCATTCTGGTGACTGATAATTTTCTTCAGAAAAATGTAGGATAAATAACTTCTACAACAAACTCATTCAGTCTGAATTCTGTCTGCATTTAGAGCACAATACAGATTCCACTTTTTATTAAAAAAATAATAATAGTAGAAAAAAAAAAAATCACATGCCTCTCTACCTGGGAGAAGATTTGAAAGACCTATTTCTTGGAAAGCATTATACAATTAGATGATGTTTTTTCTGCTGTGTATCTTAGAGAAAACCTCTTGTCAGAGAAACACTTAACATTTTTCTCCACAGTTGTTTTTCTGTGCAAAGAGAATTCAAAATAATTAAAATATTTTCCTTGATTTACCCACTGTAAAGGATACTATGACAGTCCAGTAGAAACACAGAAAACGCGTATTATTGATTTTTCTGGTATTCTTAGTTGTGAGGACGCATATTTAATTTCTTCTTTCAAGGAAGATCATTGATAGCTATTACCCTGTTGTCAGAAAGAGAGGCAGCTGAGTCTTCTCTGTATCATTCCCCTGCACTCACATTTAACATCTTAGTTGCTATTGTGGAAACCTTGTCAGAAGGTTCACGGTACAGGAGTGAGAAAAGCAGAAAACTTTCATCATTGACAAAATGTCTATGCAAATGATGCTAATAGACATAATTCCAAATGCTCATGGAAATAAAGATGTTAATTTGGAAAAATGAGGTGGCATAAAAAGAAATTATCCAAAGGCTGTTTATCAGAAAACTTCCTTATTGTGACTTGAACATTGTGGGCATAGGCTTTGATTACCGGAACAAATCCATCAATTGCATATCAACCTGTTTTGAAAGAAACTGCTTAAATCCAACCCCTAACTTTTTTAACATAATCTGAAGCAAAGCTGTCAAATGTTCCAAGTCCCACCTTGCCCCATCCAAAAAGACTCAGCCACCTCCGCTATATGTGTGTTATTTTTTTCCCCCTCTTAAATCCAGTTTATTTTGCGTAACTAGTTTGGAGAACAATCAGGTAGAAGATCCTCCTGGAGTAACTGAGAAGCAAGAGGAGACCCAGTTGCTGGGTGAGCTGGAGGCAGAAGTTACTTAAACAACATGGGCCACCATTAGAATCAGTCCTGAAACCCCAGTAACCTCATAGCATCAATAAGTAATTCTGTACTGGAGTAACTGTGATGAGAGAAATCAGCTACAGCAATTCAGCAAAGCACCTAAACTAAGAAGTAAAGCGATGCCCTTCCTTAAGTAACTTGAAGAACTGAAGAATTAAACCAAGTGCCTTTCCCTGTAATCAGCCTGGTATTAGCTTTCCTCTTAATGCCTTCAAATTATCTATTTTTCGTCAGTGGAGTTTACACCATTTTCAACAGTTGCACTTGCATACCAATGAGTTGTCACACAGCTATTATAATTACTTCGCAGAGGTGGTTGTGCTATCTCCCACATGCTTTCTGTTTCTCTCCATTAATCTCTCCTGACTTTGCTGCCCAGAACTCAGTAAGAAACTGCAAGTGCAGAAGCAGAAAACCTGAAAACAGGAAAAGAGATTATACAAACTGATTTTACACTGGTCTTTTGAAGAAACCAGAATCTATCCATTTTCCCACCTCGTGTATCCTGCAGTTTGCTATTGTCTGCAGGTCCTCTGAAGCATGTCTGCAGCCCTTCGCTCTGGTCTCCTGATAGACAGTCTCCTGACACAGTCTCCTGGCCTGGTACTTTCCAGAACTAGCTGCTCCGAGTGTTTAAGTTAACCAGTGCACAGTCTAAAAACTGTAGTTCACCAACGCCTTTATCTTAAGTGGTAGTAGGATCTATCAGTCAGACAAACAGCTGAAGTTGGTAACAGCTTCAACAGCCCAATTTTGGGCTTCTCAGACCTTGCCAGAGATGTCATTTTGGGAAATTCACTTCTTTCCCGGAATGAAACTGGCTGGAAAATAAGGCAATTATATGCTTTAAGAGTTGCTGGTTGCCCGTCGCATTGTTTTGGTCAGGGTTGCCTTTGTTAGTATTGTTCTGATTTTTCAATTATCTACCTATAACTTAGAGGTGACCCCAGGAAGACATTCTGGGGCATCAATATGGAAAATGAGCTCCCCCGTCCTCATGACACTCCATGTCATTAGTCTTCACAAGTAATTGGGGACAATACTCAGTATAGCCCATGCGGATTCATCATTCAAGAAGAGGGAGAAACAGCATAGCATCAAAATATTTATGTTTGTAACAAATCTCTGAAACAGTTGAATTTAAAGGTCACTTTCCACCAGAAGTAAATGACATGCAGTTTTGGGGAACCGCTGTAGGTGGAGAGAAAAGAAAGTATTTGATTTGGGGGGAAATTGGTTAGACAGAAGGTGTTTCAAACTACAATCAAAAATTAATTAGAAAAAGGAACAAGCCAAAGGATAAACATCTGTGATAGAAGGATGTGAAGGGATAAACAAATCCTATGTACGACAGTTAATTTCAGTAAAGGCCTGGATCCTGCTGGGCTATGTTTGGCATAGTCTATAAACATCCTGGGAAAAATACCCCAACAAACCCTACGTTAATTTCAGGGCGAATGGAGGCAGCATCAAAAACTAGAAGACTGCAAAACCAAACCAAAGGTATTGAAATAGCAGATTTCAACAAAACTACACCAACAGGGGATAACAAATAACGGCACAGGGGGAATCCAGCGATGAACAGACCAAGAGGGTTTCCGCTGCTGTGAGGCAAGAAGACGGGACAGGTTCCTAAAAAGTGAACTGCAGTAATGGCTAGAGAGGAGTGACATTAATTCTACCCCCTTACTGGGGGTTACATGCTGATCTTCTACCCCACGGAATATTCCTGTAGCTTCCCAGTGGCACACGTGTGCCATGCCTACAGAGACTGCTGGGTGAAATGCCCTCAGCAGGCCAGAAGGCGCAGAGAAGGGCGATGGGGCCTACCAAAGGACTGCGGGCAGGCACTGCACAAAGCACTCAAACCTAGGAAACGGCCCTTGGGCCTTCCATTGCCTTTCTTTCCCATTCATGAGTGAAGTCTAGTAGAGCAGCTGGTAAATACAAAATTCACTGTGGAGAAGGAGAGGAGAACTCACGCGTTCCAGATTCTCCTAACGCGCTTCTCAGCCTGTGCAGTTTATATTTCACTAAGCAACAAGACGCTCACCTATAGGGGCTAGAGCCTACGGACACGCAGTGTGCAAACACGTTACTGCAAAGGGTAATCAAGAGAAGAGTGTTGTAATTACAGCTGTTGGGTTAACATGTTTAATTTACATCATGAAGGTGATTCAATAACTCTGAATGCATATTTTGTTCGATGGATGACGCAGGGAAAAGCGGCAGCAAGATTGCAACAGAAACGTTGCAATCTTCCTAATTAAGTTAGTTACTGAAACAAATTTCTCAACACATTTTGTGATTAATGCTTCAGCTGAGTTGAAGTTTGTTTGTGAGCAGCTTCAGTTAAATATACAAATCAATTATAAGACTCTGCCTCACCATAAAAATAAGTGTTATTATTAGCCCTATATGGATAATCAAAGTTCGAATTCTCTTTCTGCAAATATTCTGGAATATTTGTTGAGAGCTTGCTGCCAACATGCTCACTGAATACCAGTAAACTCATCTGCTAGAGTATTTGTGGAAAGCAAACACAAAGCAGATGCAAATGAACTCTGATCAAATTTTCTCAAAACTTGAAGCAAATTCTAATGTTACAAGATGGGGAGAAATTTATTTTCCATATTTGGCTAACTGTAATTGCAATTTCTCTCTAGTCAAACCAGGAGAATTAAACAAAATACAAATTTGGCAGCAGGCTGTAGCAAAGTGAATAGTCTTAAAGAAAGGAAAGAATAAGCTTCTAGTGGTACTATAAATAGAATGAATAATGTAATGTTACTACAACACCAAAACTCCAAATTAAGAAATCTAGAGCGAGTTATTATTATAAAAACCTAGTAAGCACAACTAATTAATTACTAATAAAAGTATGTTAATAATAGGATTCAACCATAATATAAGTACTCAACTTAGTAATCGAACACTAGTTCTCTTTGAGCAGAAACAAAAGGGGATTCAGGGTAAAGTAGATAATTCTGTGGTCTGGATATGCTGCATCGTGCAGCAGCTGATGGCAGTTAGACCACTATCATCTACTCCAGATTTTTATATGGTTTTCATAGTGTGCGTAAAAAAAATACATACATTAGCTGTCATTTCAATTGCATTCCCATTTGACAAATATATTAATTTTTGCTAACTTCATCACTAAACCTAGAATTAATTAGGATAAACATAAAGGAATAAAAAAAAAGAAAGACGACAACTGATCAAGAATGTCAGGTTTGGAGATAGCAGAGAGAACACAGGAAAGAAAATCCACTGTGTATTTAATAAAGTGGCTACTTTACCTTGGAACACTTCCAGGATGATAAGCGTCCTATTTAAGGAACATAGTCAGCTCCTGATTGCCAGCTTAGGCAAATGACAAAAGAAACAAAAGATTTAAGGGTAGCATAGTGAAAGTTACTTCCAGAAGAAATGAGTACCTGTTCTTAACAAGGGGAACGTTTTACTAAGAATAAAACTCTCTTCTCCATGGACCCATGACCAGTATCATCTGTATGGATCCTATGTATTTGAGTTTATCAATAAATGATTTGATTTGACTGAAACTCGCTACATATTCTCTGATAATAAGTTATTTTTACTGACCTGGGACCTAGTCAAATACAATAGTCAAAGACAAAAATGTATTTCAACCAGACTTTCAGCTAAATTCTAACAATCCAGTGGCTATTTCCAAGGAACTCACAGATGTACAGAGAGAAACTGGCTTGTCAGAAGAAACAGCCCCTTTATTGCATTCTCTGAACAGGCTGAGTCTTTGAGGCTTACTGGTTAACCCAGGCACACCACCCCAGGTAAGAGGCACCACGGGCACCTGGGCACAAAGTTACTCAACAGACTGAACAAACAAATTGCTAGGCAGTTAAAATCAGTGAAAAGGCTTCTCACTAAGGTCAAAGAATTAGTGCTGTCTTGAAAGGATTTTGAGATGGGCATTACAGGAGCTTCCGGTCAGGTCAGTATACAGCACTATTCTTTTTTACAGAAGACATCACCCTGTTTTGAGGGGAAAGAGGCAGGAGGGTCCTTGCTGAACACAGTGAGCATCCTTCCTCTGTAGTAAACATATACTGCTATCGGCTTAGTAAGAGGAAAAAAAATGGAAAAAACCTGCTGGTACTGCCAAATTTTCAGATTAAATGAATTTTTTCGTTACTAAATCTGGGGATTTTCCTCGATGGTGGCTTTCAGAAAACATCTACAGAACTTTCTCAGTCCATTTTATTTATCTTTTTGTCAATAGTTAAATCTTGAGGGACTCTTAGAGCTGAGTACTAAAATTTAGCTAGACCTTCCTTAGTAGAAGAAGGGAAATCTCCAATAATTAGCTCTTCCCCTAAATGCTTTTTGGCTCTCATTACAAAGTACTATGCTAATATACCTTGTGTTGCAAATGCCTCACAATTCCTGCTAATCAAATTAAACTCAATTCTCAGCAAATAAACTCTCAATGCAGTTAATGGAAAACAAGGAACAGTGCTACTTTTCCTGAGAATGGGTCATTACCACAACTTCCTAATTACAAGTACCTTAACGCATAATGTAAAGCACAGTCTTATATAGGCTCTCAAGAATTAAAGCTGTAGCAAGATCAAAGATTTGATGTGTCCTTGAATATTTTTATATGTACATTTGAATATGTTTAAAAAAAATAACAAGGAGAAAAAGAGAGAAGCTGCAAAACAGAAAGATTCATTCACTTATACATCCCTTGAAATGTATAATAATAATTTCTGCAGCTTATGAGACAGCAGAGGAAGGCCGATTCTGACTCAGGACACATTCTGAAACCAATTTTAATTTGCCTTCTCCTCTACCCTCTTGATAGAGAATGTTTCACACCTACCAGTTAATGAAGGATCATTACTTTCCTCCAGAGCAAGTTGCAAATAGAACCAAGGTTAAAGCAAAGGACATTTACTCTGAATTAGTTTATATGATGCCATCAAACATGAATACAGGTGATTGATGACATATTGCTATTACTGCACCAGGCATTTATCAATATTACACCACAAATTATCTTGTGTATCAGTTCTCTTACTGTCACACGATGGTATATTTTACCAAACTTTCAGTTTTTTCAGTTTTTCAGTTAAGTACTGAAAAAAAATGCATAGAGAAAAGCACTGGAAATATCAGAAGGCATAATAAAACACATTCACCACATGACAAAACGCACAATCTGGTATTACTTGCCAGTCAGAGCTCTGAATGACTTCAGAACGGTTGCATTTTTTTCCCCTCAGACTTCAGAAACAACCTGCAAAAATGGGTACTGCAGTTAATGCAGCCTACACTGCAGAGTTCTGCAAGCCAAAGTATTGGAATGCACCTTAACCAAGTCCCACAGAGCTGACTAGTTCAAATGCTATGCTGACTAAAAACGAGTGTTTCACCAAATCAACATTCTTCTAATTTTTCCGGAAATAATTTCCATAGATTCATTTTCCAGAAGGATTATTATCCAAAACATTGAAACTTGCAGAAAGATGAATATTTTATGATCTAACTCTGGATATATCTTGATATATTAATATTAAATTATATCTGGTGGAATTATAAAGCTTTACGACGTTACATTTACCAAGCTGCTGAATGTTGTTGTTAGATTCATACTGTCATTCCATTATTCCTAGTTCTCATTCCTATTATTATTAATAGGTGTCTGCCTTCCCATCCCGCTTACACCGTAGATTCTGTAAAAGCT
The DNA here is from genome assembly GCA_033124195.1 of Coracias cyanogaster. Lineage (NCBI taxonomy): Eukaryota > Metazoa > Chordata > Aves > Coraciiformes > Coraciidae > Coracias > Coracias cyanogaster. The sequence continues at coordinate 57,196 of JAVSBS010025353.1, read as the reverse complement.
AAGCTCTTACTTCTTTAGCTTTGGAGTTGTCCCCTTCCCAAAGGAAAGACAACCACAGAGGAGGAATTAAGGTTATTTGAAAGAAAAATAGTTCCTATTTGGATATCCATGGCACTGTGGAGAAGGTGGGCTCTGGAGAATCCCGTATCTCACACTGATCTTATCCTGGGCCTCATGAAACAAAAATTATTATTGTGACTTTACAAACAATGGTCAATAAAAAGTAGGTCCTTCTCCACCTCCCCCTCCCACACACACAATTTTGCTCAACTTTACAGTAAAAAGGTAGAAGCAAACATTATAACTAGTCGTGGAAGGGGTTTCTACCAGGGAGTAGTACATATAAACACAATTCAGTCAGGGTGAGACATACCTGAAGTTACTGCAGAAAGAAAACAGGAATTGAGATAGACATCCCATCCATCCTCTTAGATAGAGGAGGATGGGAATAGTTCTTTGGAGAAAAGGGTCTCAGGGTTATGAGGAGTAACCAAGCTTAACAACAGAATACCTTCCAAATTTGAGCCCTAAAACTTCAAGTAGCAGAAGGCAAGCTCAAAAGAACAAACTCCACTATTTTTAAAGCCTCCTATTCTTCCTCTACTGGTGCCATATTACAGCCCCTGGGTTAAGAGTTTTCAATGCCCAGGAGCTAGCTGTGCGCTTGTGCCACACGCAAGCATTGCTGACCCTTCTTTTAGTCCCCCCTCGCGCTGTGACTTCATTAAAATGGTGTTTCTTTATCGACGTGTACCATCATATTGACTGGATGCTTTATTCTATCCTGCTACATTCACAAATCTTTGAGCTGAAGTCTGGAGCAAGAGAAATAAAAGGAAGTTTATGAGATCAGAGAAGAAAGATTCTGTATTAAACACAAAAGGATCTACTTTTTCTCCTATTTCTAATAATTCTTTTTAAGTAGTTTAAAACCAGGTGAAATATTTGCTGGAGTGCAGCTCAAGTAGAGTTATCATACATCTCCAGACAGCAAACAGCGTGGAAGAAGCAGAACTTCATTACTTGATGAGGTTTTTGAAATTAAATACACCACATTGTAATCTTTGGTCAGACCTACTGACAAGATTAGACTTGTGTGCTGAGCTCTTTGGGAAATACTGAAATTGGTAACAAGACAGAAACAACCCAGCGCCATATCAAATGCTCTTCTGCCTTTCGAATCCTTCAAAAACCATCCCGAAAAAGGGTGGAGACTTTAAAGATTCTTGTGGCACTTCTCTATATTTTTCTGACATTAATGCTTGTTATCATCTCATTATGCTTCAGAAATTTAATCGCAGCCAATCTATCCGATTTCTCTTCTTTTTTAGTCTATCAATTTCTGCATGTAATTTCTACTCTAGACAGCTAAAGCTTTAAAAAATTCCAAAGATGAATTTACAAAAAAAAAAAAAAAAAAAAAGGAGAGCTCCCCCAAACCCCCAAGGTACCAGTGAGATATCCTGTGGTAAGCTTGTTTTTCAGAATGACTAGACCAGTCAGTTCTGCTTTCTTTTAAAATTTTCCATATGTCTCTCTGGAGCATTAGACTATAAAATGTAGTATTATTATGAACAGCATTAAAAGTAATTTCTAACAAGGTTATGAGAGCTTGTAATAGAAGCCTCTTTTAAAAGTTTGTGAATACATTCTTTTTGTGATAAACGTGTTGCTATGTCTGGAGATAAATTCTCCTAAGACTGCAGAACTTTAAGCTTCTGGTATTAAAGGGACAATCTATTTTAAGGTATCTGAAGAATAATTTGTTATCTAGATTTTATACCCTTTTTAATGCTACTTAGTTTCAAAGTAATAATTCACATTTCTGGAATTTTTGTCCCTCAATCAGAACAAGATTCACCCTCTCTCGCCTTTCTCCTTCCTTCCACTAACTTGCATTCCATGTGAATATTCTGCGCTTTAGTTTGCACAGAAAGCCAGTGTCAATAGTACGGAGAGAAGAAGCCTCTGATCAGAAGCAGACAGGGTTTCATGAAGGAGCAGAATGCTTTGCTAGTCTCACCAAACTGCTTTTTTAAATATTATGCAAACAGTTTGTGGGCTACTTGTAAAACGTCTTCTATCCACTGTCTAAACACGTATAACCTCCACATTACTTACTTAAAGCTTGTCATAGGTTTATGAATATTTCTGGTAAAAGAAACTGAGTTGAAATTCTAATGCTTTTTTCTGAATCATCTTCAAAACCAAAGACAAACATTTACAGGAAAGTTGAGGCAATTTGCACAACCCAAAATTCTCCAGAAAGCTTATTTACAATTGTTCAGCAGCAACTGCAAATGTTTTTAGCTCTGCTTTCAAACAAGTGTGTGTTAGATAGGTATGTTCCTCTAACTGTGTTTTAGGTTAAGTGCAAAACCATCCAGAGAAAGCAATCAAAAAATTTAAACACGTTTATAATGTTAAATGTAATTCACATCCTGCAAATAAATACCAAAATCTCCCTTCCTTTTCTCAAACAACCCCTGCCAGAGCTTACTAAATAGTAAGTTTTATAGGTAATAGTTACCTTTGTGCCTAATTATTAATATCAGCTAAGGCTGGTAGGTAGTTTCTACAATTTTAAGTATCAAAACACTAATGGAAAATAATGTCATTGGGAAACATTACAGAAACACATTATTTCTAGAGCTGGAACAATGATTTTTCAATGCCTAAACACTGTACACTCACAAAAAAAAACACCACCCTACAGAAAAACCAATAATTTAGCACACCCCTTGAGGAGAATCATTGTCTTTCCCTGTATCCTGTCTCTTCATGTCTTTTAATCTAGGACTCACATGTACCAATTATTATTTTTTTTTAAAGCATCAAACTATACAAATTAAACCACTTCCTAATATTATTATTTATAAACTACTGCCATTTGCTGATGTATTAGTACTGGTCATTTTTTTTTACCTAAATCTTCGTTTTTAGAAGTACTTCATATTTTGTACCTTAAAGTATTTCTTTTCTGTAAGTTACAATGAACTAAAATGCAAAAAATGAGCTGTCCACTGCCCTGACCTACCTCTGGCTTTCTGCACTTCTTTATCACCAGAAGATAAAAGGTGACTTTAAAACCAAGATTACACTGGCTACACTGGTTACTGTTCTGCTTAATTCCGTATCTCTGTTTTCCAAATAATATAACATTCAGTGCTACTTCCTATCAGAAATGCCAGAGTATAACAAAAAGTATTTTTGCTGGAAAATATTTGGTTCAGCTTTACAGCTTTGTTGGGTACTGGATATATCTGTGTCTGAGAAAGGGAACCAAGAAATGATACTCAAAGAGAACTTGCCTCCAAATATTTCTGCTTCCTGCAACTACTGGGTAACAAAAGTTTACAGTAGATGAGCAGAATTATGACATTAAATTATCATCTACCTTTGCAGGGAAGCAGCTGCATATAGCCTTTAGATCCCTTTCAAAAATGTACTTGTTTCCAGTTTACCTGCTGTCAGTCGAGAGCCCTCATTTGCTTTTGGGTAACTTCAAATTGTTCCAGCTGCACTATCTCCTATTCCCACTAGCATTAATAAATAAGATCTGTATAACTTTAATTACTTCCCTTGAAACAGACAAACCACTGTAAGAAAGATCATCTCAATGAATTATTTATATGCAAACAAAAACCATTTCAGCACATCACCTTTCCCTCATTCCAGACTTCTGTGTGAATGAGTCTCCAACTCCTGCAATGCATTCATTCCTCAGGGGAGGATTCCTGCTCTGACTTAAATACTGGGGTATTACCTGAAGACTGAGCGATTTCCATAAACGGTCCTGAACTCTGCAATTATTCCCAAACATGATATAATTGAGCTCAGACTTTTTAACCCACCAGGAGAAACATCATTGTGTTTCTCAGAAAGAAGGGACAGGAGAATCCCAGGCTGATTTCTCTAAGTTCCTTCAGAGTGAGCACCAACAAGTACTGGAATGTAGTTTGCAATTCATTCTCTAATACAAACAAAAACCAATATAATTCCCAGCCACACATGATTAAGTCAATGCTAATTACATACAATAAATCAGTGATACGATCTTACTGATACATTAACAGAATGCAACATGTTGCAAATACCAGGTTGATGTGCAACCGACAGTGTACAGGAGAGGGATTAGTTTTGTGTGTAACACATAATAACACAAGCCTGATTTTCAAAGTAACTCTTGCTTTTGGTGACAACAATGACAAACAGTAAAGTTTGCTTGCAGGTAATTCCAAAATAAAACGGAGTCAAATGACTGAACTAATAGTAGTGACTGCCAATGGTGTTTTCGGAGAAGAAGTACAAGCATGCACACGTAAAGGCTGTACTTGTAGAAATTGTCACAAAAGAACATTCTCCCCTTTGAATCTCATCACGATAAGAGTGTCACTATTCTCTATTGCTATTTCTAAAAAAGGAAGACACTTCTAAATAAATAATAGCTAGATCTGTAAACTCATCAAGGAAAACCTCAGAAGAAAACAATCTCCCTTTTTCATATCTTAGCACCTTAAACCTTGAGTTGTCTGCTGGGCAATTCCACGTGGACTTTCATCTTTGCTGTCACTGTTTTACCATTAAAGTGTCTTGCTGTAAAGCACTGGAGACTTCAGAGACTTAAGCCAATATAAAAAAGCTCTACAGTATGAAGTAATTTTATGTCACTATCCTGGTTATTTCAGAAATGGCTGCAAATAAGAGCCTGAGGATGATTTAATGTGTCCTCGACCCATCATGGCCATGGTTAAACAAAGTAAACACATCAGTCTTTAGCAGTTATAAATAACTAGAAGAAAAACACGAAACAGAGACAATAAACACAGTGCTGGAAAATATTCTGAAGGGAAACAACTAAAAGTATGTGAAAATGTCTTTATTCACATATTGCTCTGTTCCATTTCTCAGTAAAATAAAATCCCAAAGACCATCCACAGGAGAAATTATTAGAACTAAAATCACTGCTTCCAAATAAGATCCCAAGATAGCACTGCTGAAGTGGAAATTTAAGAATTCAGATCTGACTACATACCAGCAACCAGTACTTCTACCGTGTTTTTTAAATAGAAGAACCAACCTTCAGAGCTCACAGAACAGACTCACTACTTTAAGATGGAAAAACACAAGTACTGGGAACTTATTTGGGATAATTTGGCTCCTGCAGTAGTAACTGTATCAGCAACCCAAGCTTTGCAACACTGACACCACTCTCTTTTAAATCTGCTCAAAGAGATAGTATTTACTTTCCTGTCAAAACCCAATTCCTTCAGCAGACGCTGGTTCTTGACCTCTGTACGAGGGACTTTCTCTAGAGTCTAGACTGAGGACTTGCTGTCAATGAGATGTGTAGCCCCAAGATACAGATATTCAAGAAGGTCGCCTTCTGTCTTGCATCAATAAACTGTTTGTTTGCAGTGAGGCCAAACTAAAAGATCTGTTTACACAACTGTAAGGCAAAATTGATTCAGGAGAAGCCATCCTAACAGAGGACTGGGTGACAGTTTGATAAACTGGACTGATGTCAAGGTCTTTCATATGCTTTGCACTGAGCTGTGTTTGCAGTGAGAGGAAGAAAAGGCTGGGATAAACGACAATGGTGTATGCATGCCTCTGTTGTGTGGGAAATTGCTTGGAAAATGGTATCATCTCACAACAAAGGACTAGGAGATGCCACTATAACATACAGGACACAACTCTAATTAAGTCTTCTTGTTAGAATACTGTTGTGCTGGTTCAGCCATCATCATTTCATGCTGCCATTAGTTGCCTGATCACACAGGCCAACACTGAACTCACCAACATTCCTCGAGAAGTCTTCCTGCAGACAGTCCTGCCAGAGGTTCCTGTGGGCCCAGCTCCTCCACTGCCCACTGTGGGACACAACAGACAGAGATGGCTCCTCAGGGGCCTTCACATGGAAGGACACCACCATGAGACCTCGGCAAGATGCAACTAGGCCCAACAGAAGCCACACCCAAC
>JAVSBS010025353.1:0-51114 GCA_033124195.1 Coracias cyanogaster | reverse complement strand
CTTTACTTTGAGGATGGCAGAGCACTGGAACAGGCTGCCCAGAGAGGTGGTGGAGTCTCTATCTCTGGAGACATTCAAAACCCGCCTGGATGCCAACCTGTGTGACCTGCTTTAAGTGAATCTGCTCTAGCAGGGGGGTTGGACTAGATGATCTCCAGAAATCCCTTCCAACCCCTATCATTCTGTGATTCTGTGTAATTACAAGGTTGTTATATCTGGAAAACTGTTTGCAGAGGGATGTGCTTTTTATCCAAGAATCATAATACTATCCTATCACCCAATGACCCCTCCCTAGTAGAGAAGAGGATCAGAAAAAGGAGACAAGCCCTATGGGTTAAAATGGAAACAGATTTAATGAAACAGAAAAACTAATATTAACACCAATATAAAGTATACAAAGTGATACTCAGCAAATGTACAACAGTCACAATAAACAGGAAAGCAGTTCCCAGGAGCAGAATGGTAAACAAGCCCCTCCATAGGCTAGAAGCTCATGTATTCAGCAAAAGTCCTCCTTTATAATGAACGTGACATTTGTGGTATGGGATACACCTGTAGCTAACCTGGGTCAGCTGCCCTGGCTTTTGCACCTCACAGCTTAAGCTCCTGGCTGACTGGAAACTGCTAATGGCCTGCAGATCATAGCCGGCCAACACTTCTGTCACAGCAAAACCAGGACAGTCTGCATCAGTGTTTTAGTTCAGATCAGGAGAGCACTTTATTAGGGTACTTTAATGCGCTTGCTCCACAGAGACAGAGAGAAACAAACTGGATTAATTTTCAATGAAACTAAACCAGAAGGTGCATCTTGAATGCACTCATCCATTAACGTGCCTTTAGTCCATGAAGCCAGACTACAGCTAGCACAAATTTTGAAATGCACATAGCATAGGCACCAGGACTTCATCACTAACTGTTCTGCTCTCCAGGTGGATTCCCGTTGCACTGCATTACTCCTTAATGTAGACATAACCTTAGCGGGTGTTGTGCTGATTCAGCCATCATCATTTTATGCTGCCATCAGTTGCCTGATCACACAGGCCAATGCTGAATTCAGCAACAGCCCCTCACAAGTCTTCTTTCAAGCAATCCTGCCATAGGTTCCTGTGGGTCCAGCTCCTCTGCTGCCCACTGCAATGCCAGCATCGCCTGCTGGACACAATGGACAGAGATGGCTCCCTCAATGGCCCCTCACATGGAAAGACACCACCCAGAGAGCTCAGCAAGATGCAGCCAGCCCCAACAGAAGCCACACCTGGTTAAAGTAGCCCTGGCCTTACCCACCACCCCAACCACTACCACCTGGGTGAGGGTGGAGCCACAGAGACACAGGTGGGCCAGGTTCTGCCTCTGGAACATGAAGCCAATAGGGAAAACAAAACATTCTGCTGGGTTGTGACTCATCCACAGGTCAGCTCCAACTCAAGGCCCACAACTCAGGCCCCAGCACTTCAAATACAGAACTGGAAATTTCAGTGTAGAGGCTTGTGGTCGCTATGCAATATTGCAACAGCCCTTACAGACTTCTCTAGGGGGCATATGGTTTCTTAGTAAGGTAGTTTCCCTGGGGACATGGCAGGAAGTGATCTGAGGAAGAATCACCTTTTCATGATGTAATGCCCATCACCTAATAAACCTAAAAAAACCCCAACCAAAACAAACAAAAAAACCCCCACCAAACCAATAAACACCAACAAACATCCCTCCCAAAACATAATTTAGAAAAATCCTTCTGGATGTTTGGTTTTTTTTTTTCCTTTTTACCATAAGCCTCTATCAAACTGGAAAGAGACAATTTGTCTAATAACATGGAGTTGCATTCTTCTCTTGAATGTCACTTGTACCTTTAATTCAGAGGTCGGAACAACTTTATTCTTATTTGTGTAGTCCTTGCATACTACACTTTAGTACTGGCTATGGTAGGAATTCTGGATGAACTTTTCTTCGGGGAAGCAGCAGACAATTTTGTCTTCTGAGTGGTCCTACTACATGCTTAGAATTGTCAAGTACTACAGTGAGAAAGTCCCGATGAGCTGAAAAACTCATTATTCCCAGGCATGAAAAATAAGGTACTGGTAACAACCTTCCTAAATTCTATCTGCAGTTCTGTTGTAATTTTCTGGCTGTAAGCGATGTTTGGAAACCACTACTACTTCTCCTGTGTTAGCTTTAAGATTGCTGTACTCAACCTGAGGACAGGAGGTCTTATCTTAGTATTAATGAAGCAAATCGTCATATTGAAACTCATGCCCATAGTAGCACAATATTTATTTGAAGTTTAACTTGCATCTCTTTTGTTATCTGCACTGGGCAGCCTCAAACCATAAATACAAACTTCAACAGTTTTCCACAATAAACATGTTCCTTCCACGATGCTAGCTTTGCTTTTTCCTCTTGGGTCTCCTTTCTTAACTATATAATACTTTTCTGGGCAGAAGATGCCTGTTATTTTCATCACTGAAAGATAAGAGATGTCAGCACGGAACTGAGCTTTTGCTGTTCTTAATCACAATCCTCCTATCACTTAAAAAGCAACGGGAAATCTTTTTCAATAAAGCTATCGACTAGGATTCAACCAGAAACACTGGATTTAGGCACAGAAGCTTAATTGACTTTCAAAAAGAGATGAGCATCTATTCCATTTAGGCTCTTTTGATAACACCACACTTAGTAGCTCAGGTTTGTGTACACGATGTTGAGTTTGGGGCAGGGTAAGGCAAGGGAGCTAAAACTAGGAATACATAAAAATCACAGTCCTACTCTTTCCTCTATGCAGAAGTTTAAAAAAAAAAAGTTACTTAACAGGTTCTTCCTGTAAAATTATATTAAATTTAAGAATTCTCAGAGGAACCTGAGTTGTTCTATATACTGTTATCTTTGTATTGATTTTCTGTAGTATCACATTGAACTGCAGAGGAGACTTGTGATTTAATTGCAATCACATTTCATACAAACTCTAACATGACTTAAGTACCAACCTTTATAACTCTTTCTCTCCCTTTTTTTAGCTTATGTTTTTATTTGATCTTTCTTCTCATGGCCTCATTTACCCTCTCCTGCCTTTCTCGTAGTCCAAGGCTTTCAAGGTCATGACAGTGACTGCCATAGTGAATGAAACCAGGTAACACACAGTGCAATTGATCCCTGATGAGTAGGGGGATATTTCCATCTAAATGAGCAGACCAAGCTTTGTGGCTCCCATTAAGGTTAATGGGGGTTATACAGCTCAGTCCTGGTGTACCACAACAAACACTTACCCCTTAGCTAATCTATTCCAATCTGTTAGTTTTGATAGAGGAAAAAAATGTTTTCAGAGAAAGAAAAAAAGATCGTGATTTAGAAGCAAAATTCAGAGTTGTTGCATGTTTCTTCACTAACTTTCAAAAGTGTTAAAGCAGCACATTTCGCCACTTTCCACTTCATCTGCAAAAGTGTTCCAGTTAGTGAGAGTTCTATGACAGCCATTAAAAATCTGTCAGCGAAGTGCTGGTCATGGCAAAACCCATTTTTCAGAAGCTGTCAATTTTCCCAAATACCCATCAGTGCTACCAGGCACAACAAGGACCCCTCATTTAGAACGTGTCCATTCTTATTGTTAGTGTCGTGATGAAAACACCCGCTAAGTGCATGTGTCCGGCAAAGTGAGGCTCAGTCACTGAAATGAGAGGGTGAAAGCCACCCGATTAGTGAGCAAAGAAGAGCTGGAGACATTTTTTTATGCTTACCTAAAGACAAACACTCTACCTTTATCCTAAGATGGGGTTGTAAAGGTAGGTTACAGAGACTGCAGTAAGAGACAGCTGATGAAAGATAATTGTGAATCTAACACATTAGAGATTAACTGCTTGTAAAATTACCTGTCTGGAGAGATTAGGTCATTCTTGGTCCTTTGTTTTGTTTGCAAGCTCCAGGTACAATGTGTACGAGAAGTACTATGCAGTTCATGTCATTCTACAAATGTTGGCTGCTGTCTAAAGTGCAACTGCAGCTCTTGAAAACATACCAAACAAGTTAGTTTAGCCATTGCTGGCAGGAGCACTCCCACTACGTGGGGTTCAGGTCAGCCAAGCTGCCAGCTCAATCCTCCCAGGCACACACAGTTTTCCAGAAAGGTCTTTCAACATGTAGGAACCTCAGGATGCAGCGCCTTGGCTGCTGTGCTACTGCTAGACACCGAGCTATGCCCTGCTTTCAATAGCATTTAGAGAACACATCTCTCCTAAGCCTCACTGCACTCTATATTCTTGCATATATAGCTACACGGACAGAATTAAAATGCTAGCTGCTGCCATTCTTAAAAAAAAAGAAAAAAAAAAACAAAACCCACAATATAAATGTTATACCCGTGGGATTCTGTGAACCATCAAGATGATATTGGTTGTAAAAGGTCTTACTGCATTTCAGAGGCAGGGTTTGGAAGAGCATTTCAGACTTCTGTTTTGGACTAAGATAAATCATATTCAGTAAGGAAACTGTTCAGTGATGTCTCCTTACTCCTACATTCATGACACAAGACAGAAAACAGAACAAAATACCGTAAACAGCAGTTAATCCAGCCGGTCACATGCCGACCAACAGGAAAGTTGCTCACTACAAATCAAGATTCCTTTCAAAGCAACTGCTATAACAACATCTTGGTTGGCACCACGCAGCTCTGCATTCTGATGCTGATACCACAAGGCACTTAAATACCTGCTTAACTTTAAGCTCACGGCTTTAAGCTCATGGCATTAACTGTAATGAGCGTTCTTGTACACTTAATCACATGCTGGGATTCATGGCTAGAGCAGGCATGAAGTTATGGGCCATAACTTCAGTGTGTGTGAATTGGTGTGACTTAACCAAAATGAACAGTTGTGTCAACGTACACCAGTTGATACCCGATCTCAGGGGTTCACAATCTCACAAAGTCCAAGTCAGCCTCCAGCGCAGCCGTTGCTGCAGAGCTGCCAGGCTCCAACTATCAAACTCCTCTCTGCCTTTCCACCAAGCAGGAGTCAATGATCATCCATCTCTCTTTTGAGACACTGAGAAGGATAACCCCCGCGTCTTAGCCAACACACTTGTTCTCTCAGCAGCAGAGTCTATCATCAAGGCCATGTGTGAATTATTACGGCGGCACTTTTGCTGTCATATTTCATTGCAGGGCCACCGCAGAGCCTGGAAAGGGTAACTTACTGTTTTCGCGGGTGCCTTAAAAGCTTTCGCACATGACATTTCAAATAGAAAACAGATTCGTCTGCTTTTAGATAGGCCTCATTTAGATTATTTAAATCTCATCTTTCTTTTTTTCTTGTTGGCTAATTCACCAGTCTCTCCAATAGCATCAGTATCTTCATTTCATAGGTGCAGAAGAGAGTTTGGCACATGACTCCTGTCCTTCCTACTTGCACACTGACCTGTATTTCTGGAAAAGTAGTATTTCAAAGTTCTACAGACTTTGATGTTACAAATACTCTTGTGCAAACGTGCTTATGAAGAAAAAAAAAAAACCACCAACCTATTCTTCGGACCATGCCATAGGACAACAGTTTACAAAAATGTCTACAGAGAATGAGAAGTTCCGTTCTAATGTTTCAAACAGAAAAGTGGTACCAGTGAACAGTTTTTAGGTAATAAGCAGATTTCTAATGCCTCCAGAAACGGCGAGGTAAGGAAGGCTTACAATTGTTTCTTCTGACCATGGTATGACACTATTAATTGAGAATGTAATGCTGACGAGAGAGATGACCATTTCCAAGTTTTTCACTTCCACCCTAAACGCTGATTTGAACAAAGGAGGATTTGGGACCTGCTGGCACTTCTTTCAAGAGAGTGCTTGCTGCTGTCCATAGCAACATTTTCTGGCTCCTGGTGAGAAGCTGCTCCCAGAAACCAGAGCAAGGATCTTCTATGAATGTCTAGTGGCCATGCACTAGAACAGAAGCTGCTGCTTTCCCCAAAATAACATCCTTTCTGAGAGAAGCAAGAGCTCCCATCTCCCCTGCGTTCTGACTCCCACACCATCATCATCTCAAGTGTGGTGGACACCTATTTCCTTTCAGAGGGTGGTTTAAAGTCGGGTGCATTCCCTCCTGCACTGACCAGTGCAAAGAACACAGATTTACAACACGGGCACCGAGTAATATGTCTCAAGCTAAACAGTGCAACGCTTTCATGAAAGGTCATTTACTTCAGAACGGCTATTAGATACTGAGTTAATAAGCTACGTAAGTTGCTGTATCTAGAGGAGAAGCTTAGAGTTTTAGTAACTGAAATTCCTTTTGGAAATCAGCCATGGTCCTCTCACAGAGGGAGAGTTACAAGGGAAGGTTAGAACAGCTGATCACTGCCTTAGGTAGCACAGTCCTTGCTGCTTCCAGATAACAGCCAGGAAACGTCCCATGTGCTCAGCAATAAAATTCACAAATTCATTCAATTCCCTTCCTGTTCCTTTAAATTCTGTCTCTTGTAGAGGAAATAGATAACCTCCAAGGAAGTACCATCCCTGTGCTTCCTGTGGTACCACCTTTTAGATGTTTAAAAAATAACCACTAATAATGAACAAAGCATTAGTCTCACTTGTCTACTTGCATGTCTGGTGTGTGAGACCCAGACTCAATAAACACACACAGAAAAACAGCATGGTCTTAATGCAAGATATTTGACATGAAATGAATACTGCATTTATTCATTTAATCTGTTTGTATTTTGGTCCTCTCCACTACTTTTTTACATTACTTCTTTAGGGAAGGGATAGAATAGGACAAAAAACCTGAGGCACTTCTGCTCCATTTTTTTAGTGAGAAACTGGAGAATTTTCATTAATATGCGTATGTATTATAAATTAATCCTTTATTATGGAAAGGGTTTAAGGATAAACAACATGAACTAAAATGCCTGAGTAGCTCCACCAAGTTTCCTACTTGAAGACTGGTTCTATCTGTGTTCAGTACTTAGTGGTACCCTGTTTCTGCAGCCCATCTAAAATTAGATCACAAGCTCTCCAGGGTAAGGATTGTGTTATGTTCTCTGCACAGTGCCCACCAGCATTTAGATAACGGACAAAAACAATAATGAAATGTTGTTATTTTTCTACTTTCATGTCTAAAACTATGAAAGTCTTACCAAAAGACAGCAGAGATAACAGTAGTCAGCCTGTTTCAATGACTGAACACACCAGATGTTTTGCCTGTTTTATTTGCATACTGCTTTTGCTGTTTTTTTATTGTTTATAAATCTCAGTTGGTTTTGACCATTATATCAGTATTTCTTTCCTAGTTAGCCTCTGAACCCGATTCCCATAAGGAAAAAATTAAGAAGTGCACACCCACCGTACTAACCACCACTGCATCTGATGCACATATGGGTTCCATTGTATGAGTCACTACCCTAATGATAGCGAAGCATATTACTGCCTAGAAAATTAACTCACACACTGTGAATAATCACAGAAAAGAATTTTGTTTTGCTACAAGGTTGTTTTCCAGCTGTTTTAATGCAGACAATTTTTTCCTGAGACACAAATTGGAAGAAAAAAAAAAGGAAAGAAAGAAAGAAAGAGACTTTGAAAATCTGCATAATTTGAAAGTGCTTCATGTAAATTAGAGAGATCAGCCTAATTTTATTTCAGTACTTTTTAATTGCATTTATAATTAGTAAAATACATTAATGTGCTACCCAGAAGGTCAGGAGTTCTGGTGAAAGAATCTAATTAAAATGCTCAACTGTATTTATGTCACACATGCGCTTAGTAACCTTGAGGCCTTCCTGCAGCAGCAAAGGAGTTTTTATACTTCTGTTATTTACAACTTTTGTCTTCAACAGAAAAGGCATGACTGTATGACGCATGTAATGTCAGCACTCTCATCTCTCCCCCTATCTGCACAACATGCTAATTATGATGGTTTGGTCCATTTCATATTGTACTTTTTCATGACAGACTAATAAATAAAAGCAGGTTGGTTCCCTTTCTAATGAGCACTCTCAGATGCCCACCTGCTGCCCAGTCTTTCCCGCTCCGTGGCCCTGAATCAAATGGTGCAACATATAATTGACACACGGTGAAAGATCTGAAGTGGTGCCAGCCAGAAATTTGAGTACATGTGGTGCCAGGTATTTACCCTGACACCTGAATCCACCAGCGGCACGTATTTAAAAAAATAAATAAATAAAAGATTTAAAGCTTACGGCAATCATCAGCACGCAATAATTAGCTATGCTAATTTTTCTACTTAGAACTCATATTGTAATTTTATTACATTTAAATTATACACGCTCAGGTGTTCAAATGCTCTCCTTTCATCACCCTCTTAGGTGGTAAAACATCATTAACATCCTTCTAGCACCAGAACGATTGCTCAGTCAGATTAGAGATCTCCACCTCACAGTTGTACACGTACCTCTGCAATAGGTCTGAGCAAAGCCCAGGGGAAACCAAAAAGGAAGCGCACACTTTGGTATTATACACACACTGTTATCCCAGCTTTTCTCTCTCTACTAGTAACATAACTTTCAAGTTTTGGAATAATCGCTGGAATTATAAATTCCTGAGATGTCAGCTCTGTCTGCAACAGAAGAAAAGTTACCTCAGCCTTCAACAGGAAGGAAAAACATGAGAAGAATGATTGCTCCTCCTCAGGATGAAACACGGAAGCTTTGAAAGATTTGTTGCTTTGTACCAGCTGTAAAGGTTGGTCAGTGTCTTTGATCACTGTTTAGAGGCTTGAACATCATAGGAATGAGAACAAGCTAGGAGGTATATGAAGTAAGTAGCCTAAAACTTCGGTTAAAATGGGCAACATGCATTCCTGTCTTTTATAAGCTATCCCACCAGTTGTAAAGCAGCCATCAGCTCCTGTGGAAATATCTCTAATAGCTTTGAACTAGAACCAGAATGATTCCGTTCACTCACTGTCTGCTTTTACCTACCGGGACTGAAGGGATTGCAGTCTTTTCTGAGATTAAAAAATGGCAAAACCCGACAGGGCTGTAGGCTTGCTGAGCCTGCTGGGACGGAACTACCCACCAAGCTGCCTGCCTGTGGGACAGAGCTGGCTCAGATGACCAGCTAGTTGAACACAAACTTTTAAGAACTGGCAGCGCTGAATGCAGAACATGTGAATTGGCAACCGCATGTGAAAAGAATATAAGAATTGCATTTGCAGAGCAGCAAGAGAGGAAGATAAGAAACCTTGGATGCTGTGGACCAGGGAGAGAAATGACATTCACTCACCTAAGTTTTGCTTTGCCACTCTAATGTAACTCTAAATATTGTATCAGAGCTGGCAGATAAACACTGGCTTGCTTTGAAATATCTGTCCTGAATTGCTGGCAGTACCGTCAACCGTATCGCTTCCTGTTGGCGTCCAGCATCTACCAGGGGACTAAACTCATTTGGATTCCACAAAGAAAGAAGGGGTATGAAAGCCAGATGGCCCAAACCCAAAACAGTTCAGCTTCATGGCTTGCACTTCCAGAGACGTGGAGAGCTCAGCCCTAGTGCAGAGGAGGGAATCTTCCCAGGAGAGCCACGGGAAGGCTAGGAACAAAGAGTTCTACCCCAAACCACGGAAGCCATCTACTCCGCTAACCTCACCCCAGGACCAGTCTGTCCTTCACTGGAGAACTCTGCCTGTACAGTTACATACAGGTGCCACCATCACTGCATGATGCATGGAGAATCTCGGATACATGCACCTTAATGGAGTTCTCCCTTAATCCTAATTCACCAGAGGATGTGACACCTACTGAAAACAATCAGCAGGACAGAGTACTCACGGCTACTAGGCAGCAGAAAGCTGATGCTCAAAGTAATGGCTCATTTTCCCTGAGCCAAATACTTTTGGTTGCTGAATGCATCACAAGATAGTTAATATGCGAATGGGGTTGAAGCTGGTGCCAGTGACCAATATACTAATGTGCTGAAAATTTAATGTATTTGGACAACAGGAACAGAAGACTTCTCAGCCCCGTACAATTTATTTGTAATTGGTTATATCACCCAAAATGGCTTTTTTTAAAAAAAATGCTTGTTCATTTGCCCACACATAACAAAAAGCATTAACTGTACTGAAAACACTACTAATCCTTATTTTTGTCCTCAGACTACAGAACAACAAATCATCAATGCCATTTCTGAAATTATTTATAAAGTACAGTATAAAATCAGCATTGCATACATTTGTGAATAACACAAATGATCAGGTTTTCAAATACAGATCATCTTGTTTTCTGGTATTCAAAATTACTGCATCTTGCAAGTCAGTCCTAAACAGAATTCACTGTCGATTATCCTTACAATTCCAAGACAGAAAACACAGTTTAAAAATAATTTTACTTCAATTATATAATCTTCTTTAAAGTGCTGAACAGTGCTCTTGGGTGAACTAATCCCTACTGCAAACATTTATTCCTAGAGAAGATTGCTAAGGTAGCTTCTCCGAAAGTGAAAACTAACCTCATCCAGCCATAAGCTCTATGGAGGTTTTAAAAAGTCACATGAAAAAACAGGGAGGTTAATTTTCATTAGATTTAAAAATATCAACACAACGCAGACACAGATTATCGTGAAGCCTTAATTGCACTAAAACCCATGAACAATGTGCTGAAATTTTGCAAGGACCTGTTTTCATGGAAATCTAACTGAGAAAGACTGATATATTTAGGGAAGAACACAATTAGCTTCTGATCTCGGAACCAAGCTGATCATTTACCAAAAATGCTATACAAATAAATGAATAAATAGAATTAACTCTCACAGCACAAGCATAGAGAGGTTTACAGAACAGAGAAGGGAGAAAAAATCCTGGATTAGGGAAACATAACCCTCGAAATCTTCACTTTGCAGTCCGTAATACAGAGAGGGATTAATATGAAAAATAAAATCTGACACATGTATAATATAGGGGTTTTTTACCGTAACGATTCAGGCTCATACAATCAGCACTATTGTCTTCATTTGAATCTAGATATCAATTTCTCATTCCCCACCAGGTCAATGCTTCAGTTAATGAATATCAGCTGCTGCAAATGTTATTGTATCTTAGCCTAATTCTGGTAAAATTTAAATGGCGTATTAATTTTCTTAATAAATTTAGATATGGCTTCTGACTGCAATCTGTCTTTGATTAGCTCACAAAAGTCTATGAAGATCCCGCAAAGCTGATGGTTCAGAGTATTTCAAACAAATCATTGTCTACATTTAAAAAAAAAACCAACTAAACAAATCTATCCATTTCTCTCTAATACAGGCTTGAAAAATGGTACAGATCCTCAAGTTTTCTCTGTCCAGGTCTCCTCGGTCCTGCTTCATCTGTTAAAGACAAATCATTTTACCACTGTTGGAAAGGCTCAAAAACGTGTATGTACTTTCTGGACTAAGACTACAGTTGAGTAGTTCATTTGAGCAGATGAGTAACTTGAAACTATTTTTTTCATCTTTAAATCCAGTAAAGATCTTAATACAACCTGTTTGGCCCTGACCAGCTGATGACCAGCAGGTACAGAAGTGTATGGAGCACCGAGGAGTGGCCAGACACAAAAGAGAAGATGCACTTTTGCTGACTTAAGACTTCCACAGTGTTCAGCGTCCCTCTATACTCGAAAAAAAGAACAATCCACCTGACTTGTTTTAGACATGTGCCTGAAGAAAAATTATAATTATGGAAAAGCTACTTCTGAACTGACTACGGAAAAAGGCAGCACGTTCCGATCTAGATGCACACAAGAGACGTTATCCACATTGATGAACTTTTCTCAAGATTCATACAGCATAAAACTGAAGTAACAACCGTGTCTATACAAAAGTATTGCAAATATCTCTTGTTATTCCGGGTTTTTTCTAAGTGGCAATACAGGGAGAAAAAAAAAAAGGAATAAAAAACCCATAATAATCTAGAAATATCAGGAAAAGAATGTCTTCTTTGGGAGACCATGATGAGTTTAGCTTATTTAGTAAACAAACACAGAGGTACTATGTCTGCTGAGAAGATATACCTGAAAAATACTGAAGAAAAGTACAGATCAGAGAAGGGGAAAAGCTATTTGAACTAAATAACATTCTGTAAAAACTGATAAACAGTCCAAGTAGTCGTTCAGTTTTCCTGATAAAATGTTTTGAACCATCAAATGAGCAAGTCTCAGACACAGCCTTCCAAAAGCAGCAAACAGTTTCTAAGTTTATAAACTTACAGACCTTTCTAAACTGTAGACCATTACCTGAGACTGCAGGGCTAGACCCTGCTCAATTCTATCTTTTCATTTCAAATCAGGTTCCAAAGATGATGAACACAAACCCAAGGTGGTAGCAGAAGCCGGGGTGGTAAATCTACTGGTTGTACAAGACAGTGGCGTTCTCTTTTTGGTCTCAAACGTGCGATTTAGTGCAAGAAAAGCCCAGTGGTACCTCTGCAGAGGCCATTGCAAAATTTTCATCTTTGTTTGCAAAGCACCGAGGTTCCTTTAAACATGACCAGAATCAGAATAAAGTATTCCTATGTTATATCGCACAATTTTCCAATGTAATTTCACAGCCTCTTAATAGCCAATAAAATCAATGAGTCAAGAGGCAGAAAGGTAAATTGCAAAGAAAAGAAACATTTTGGAAACCAGAAAAGCTACTAAAAAATCCCATAAGCATTAACACAAATGACTCAAACTCTATGTGTATTATTCATTGAGAAAAATCTGCACTAAGATGGAAATGATGATCTAACCCCAGATCCAAACAACTCAAGCAGTGAATGTTTAGTTTTAGTGGATACTCAGCTTTTCTCAGCACAGTAGTACAAAAGTTCACAAAAAAAGGGAAACTATTCTCAGCTTGAATTATCTCTGAAATGCTTTGGTTGTTTTTTTCTCTTGTTTTGGGTTGTTGGGTGAGTTTTTTCTACATTTTACATACAGTGGGCAACTCTGAGTCTCCTGCTGGTAGCTGTAATCAAAACTGCAAACTGATTAAGCGATAGACTCTATGACACTGGATGGCACTGTTAGATCCCAGTGCAAAAGACAATAAACCAACCCAATATTTGAACATGCAAACAATACCGCCTCTCTCTTTACAGCAAATAGTTCAGAACACTCAAACCAGAACTCAGCACCTTCCCAGTCAGGTATCATTACAGCATCCCACTACGTGTCAGCCATCTCTGGTATCGCTCAGTTCTTCCCATTACATACGAATATTTGTCTGTAAGAAGTCACGGAAGCGCTGGTGTGCGGTACAAGCTGCACCCAGCGCTGCCAATCATCAAGTTGCATTGGTCACACAAAGCCCCACACGTAACAAAATTATAGATTCCTGAGTGCCATCTACTGGCACCTTAACTGTTAATTAAACTTCCCAGAAATTTTTTAAGTTCCCTATCAAAATGTCTGACACATGTATATTCATTTTCATTCCACTTCATCCCATATGAACTCGAGAAAAACATCAATGTATACTTTTTTTCTCCCCCCATTTTGATGTACTCACTAGAAAAGAAATGTTATGACAATATCTGTTCAGACATACATCTCAATGTCAAAATTAACCGAAACACTTCGCTCAGACTTAGTTCAAGATTGAAATGTGTCTGGCATCATGACGTGGTGCACCATGGAACTGAATCATACGGCCAGTCTCTTACAGAAACAACTGTTCTCCACTGGGCCTGTATATACCATGATGCGTCATGACAACATTTTCAGGGGACAGTGGAATGTTTTTGGTAAAGCATTGTCCAGATAAGGAGCCTGAGGAATCAGTTGGAGATAGGCATAGTAGAAATCACAAGCCATGTGGACAACTATTTATTCAGAGAACTGGTAGAGAGATCTTAGGAATTTCTGAAGGGCACAGGAGCTCAAAGGAGCTGGCAGGTCTTTTAGGACAAACCCCTCCAAGCACAACAGTCCATTCTGGTATTTGGGAAAAGGAATCGATGTAGCAGGACACCGACTTGGCTAGGCAAGGAAGTCATGAGTGATCTCCAACAAAGCAGGATGGACACTGGAGTTGGAAGCAAAGACAAGTGAGGAAGATAGATGAGCCTGTTGCTCGAGCATGCAGGGAGGGTTGCAGGAAAGCCAAAACCAGGAACAGTTGTCATGGATTTACAAAGATAAATCATACCTGAAAACACTGACTGCCTTCTGAGCTAAAATGACTAGGAAGCTGGACTGGGATCTTCCCCCAGGTCCTTCTAGCCTGAATAATTCTCTGATAATACAACATCCATTTTTCAAAAAGCACAGTACAGGGTAAAAAAACCAAACAAACCCAAACAACAAATAAACAATCCCTAAACAAAAGAACCCACACAAAAAAATGCACACAATGAAAAAAAAAACCCAGCGGCTCCCTCTCTATTCAAGCCTACCGGTGAACGGTGCCTTTCTCAACAACACGGTGTTTGCCACAGACAGAATTCAAAAAAATCTGTTGATTTATCTGCTGACCTAAAGGAGAAAAAAACCCTCGCAAATAGTTTACATGAATTTTGAGGACATCCAAAACTCCAAGAACACACAATTTGTCAATGTAATTTTACAGCCTCTTAATAAGAAATGACAGCAACGAATCAACAGGCAGAGAAAGGTAAATAAATAGTAAAGAAAAGAAACATTTCACGTTACACATTGAAAACCTAAAAAGCTACAGAAGACAGCTGCTGGAATGCATGTAACACCATTGTACAAGTCTTGATTTTGTAAGACACTTTAATTGGAAGACTTGAGGTTAGAAAGCCTTAGAAAAAAAAAACCTCTTAAGTCTTGACAGGAAAAAACTCAAACTGAGAACAAGATTAATACAAACCAGTAGGGCTGCTTGAAAGTGCTTCCTTAGAAATACCCTTCTCAGAGCCGGATTACTGAGGGAGCAAACATTTTTAAAGGAAGTCTTTACTTTCAGTGGAACATTTTGTCTTTGCTTATTGAAGTTCAAAAATGAAATGCCCCAAATCTGGAGTATTTCAGTATAACATTATTCTAAATTCCCTGAACTCTACAGTATGAAAATTCCTACGTGGGTTCTGTTCCTTTTGCTCTAAAGTAACACAAGCAACCAAAACCTCTGCACGAGCGCATCTAAACAAATGTAGAACATATGAGCACCTGCACCAATTTGCCTCTAAAATTCCATTTGTTGAAGACAACAGGAGTACTCTAAAACTACGGCATTTATTTTCTTTATCATCTTTATCTTTGCAAGACTAAGGATTAGGGCATTTCATTGTACTAGCTGTTAGGAATTGATATTCAAACACATGGCTTTTAAAACATGCTTTTTTAACACATTATTTTAAAAACAAGCAGTTTCTTTAACCAAATAGTCTTCTAAGATGAAGCATATTCTATATCAAAGCATCTCCGAAGTAAACTCTACGTAGCTAGAAATAATTTGGTCCTAGTTACCCATTATTAGCAGTACTGCCTACTTTCTCAGAGACCTTTTAGGGTTGCTTTTGATTATTTTTTCCCTCTTAGTTGAGTATCAGGATACTTATAAGCATAATTAATTCATACTTGGGACTCTCAGGATTATGAAGTATTATAGGATGGCAGCGCTAAGACAAAATGCTCTAATTCACCAGCTGTCATGTATTTAATTAGAGAGTTTGATGAATCTTTCCTACTTAGATGAGCCTTCATACTTTGTGTTCTATTAACAAAAAGGAAAGACAGAAATGGAAAAAAAAAAAAAAAAGAAAGAAGAAAACGATTTCTTCTGCACAAGGACTGATAAACTTTTTGTCAGCATGGCAGACTTGTCTATCACATTAATGTTAGACTTGGAGTCAAATAACTTGTCAGCTGCCAACACCGATGTTTTCAGAGAAGTGGGAGTGAGGGTGCGGGCTTAAAAAATTAGGCTTCTATTATGCAGAGAGACAGAAAGAGCATGGACAGAAGTCCTTTCAAAAGCAGGCAAACTTTGTGCGTTGCCACCCGTTCTGCGTTTGGCATCATCCAGGCGTTCACAAAGGTGAAACCAACAAACGTCCTTCCTCCAAAAAATCTAACCTGACTTTTCTTTAAGATCTCAAGGTTTGTTTATATTTTGTATATTCTAGATGAGAAATATTCAGCAAGAATTAAAGCTAGAAATAGACTTAAATGTATCTGAGGCTCATAGGCAATCTTTGCGTACAGCATATAGAATAAAAAGTGTCGAAGGTGAGGTTATAAAACTGATTCTTATTTACGCAATTGTGAGACAGTCTTTAAACATTTATGGCATAGGAATTTTTTTCTTTTTATCATAGTGTGTAATGCATAGGCCACTTTACAGCATTTTAAATATCAGTGTCTATGTTAATACATAAAGTACCTCCCTGACACTAGAATGCAATTAGCATTGCATACATATTTTCATTTTTAGATTTTTTTTTAACAGCTTATATAGTATCTAAAGGATGCAATAGATTGTTGCCATAGAAAAAACATCCTGCTATAATTTTACATTGAATCTTATTTCTTTCTGTCAGCATGTATAATTATGAACCGATTCAATGATTCACCTTTCAAAAAAACCTCCCATTCTATTTAGCTTTGGCAAGCCTGATGCCTCCATGAAAATACAAGCAAAGTTCTTGATCCCCATTTCAGTTAGGTGCCCTAAAGACCAGTCAGAAACACTGATGGAAGGAAAAACTTTAGAGAGCGCAGAAAGATGACAGCAACAGTTTTTAGACAGAAACTCAAATATTGTGCTTATTTTAGTTTTCCTCTATTAAGCAGCCCTATCTATATGAGGTGGTCCATGTTGTACTGCATATTCTTATCTTAGGTTAGGCTAGGAACTATTTAGTATTAATTATTAATTAATTAGCATTATCCATCTCTGCTCCCATTAAAGTCAGTGTGTGATTCAATATTTAAAAGAAGAAAAAAATGAAACCTGGAGTACGGAGTACTTCCTTGCTAAGGGACTGTGGGGGAAAAACAAACAACAAAGGGGTACAAGAATGTTCTTTAGCGCATCCCTCTGCAGTAAAAGTATAATGATCATGGAGCTGCAAGTGCAAATAGGTACTATTTTTCTGGTTGCTGCTAAAATAAGATGTCTTATGGGGGTGTGTAGAAGGAGCTTAAGGAGACATTAGGTTTATGATCATTATAAAACAAGCTCCCTGGAAAAATTACTCACCCAATTACCAAGGTTTGTAAATAAGACTGGCAGCATGCTACAGGCCGGGTAGCAATTACATTTCTAGCTCTGTGAACAATCTGAGGTGTTTGTTTGGGGCATTCTGTCACTCCAGACCGGAACATTGTTCTTACTCCTCTCTTTCTCTCCTGCTCTCCCCTCTCACCATAGGGCTCAGCGGCACAGAAAGGCTTCAACGCTCATTTGCAGAAGAACCGCAGATGACAACTTTGCGGTTATCTGTGTAACAGTCACGTGGGCAAACCACGGGACTTCCCAGCACCTCGCTGCCCCAGCCTGCTTGTCCTCTAGGTACTGGACCATTAGCAGTCCCTAGACCCAGCCAATGAGAAATCTAAATTTCAGAAGGTGGTGGCTCACTGAGCTCTGCAAACTCACCAGCTACAGGGGAGAAAGGGAGGCAGGCAGCCTGCAGCCCTTCCTGTGGTTGCAGGGCTACAAGACCTCAAAGATCCTTACATCTTCTTTATTTCAATTGGCTAATGCAGGAGGGGGATGGAGCTGGACAGAGCAAGGGAGATGATAAAGTAGCAAACTCTTTGCCTCTCTGGTTTCTCTCCTAAGTTGTAATGGAAATTAATGTTGGAATTAATTAATTATACATGTTAGCAATAGCATCAATAAGAATTTGGTTGGGGCCACACTACTTGCACAGCAGGACCAGGTGATGGTCAAGGAGAGCAGTTCAGCCTTCAGCACAGAAGAGATGCGATGCTCTGCTGAAGATAAAGTCTTACCATCATTGCTAACAGCTGAGAAAGAAAGATCTTTATTGGGCTTTAATTCAGGAAAACAGCTTTATCAAGGTAGACTCTACCTGCACACGACGACTTAAAATCATTTATTGCATTTAGGCAAATGCAGAAAGATTTTCAAATTTGCTTTTGTTTTACAAATGAAAAGGTGTTCAGATTTCAGGTATCTGTAAGGACAGACACAAGCAAAATCTTGAATATCGCATTTTAAATAATGCAACGGGTCTATTAATTAACTAGTGCAATACTTTTTGTCACTGAAAGACTAATCCACTCTCCACATGGTCCATGCCTCACTCATTACCCACTTGCAGTAACAGAGAAATTATGCTTTTACTAAGGACAAGAGTTTATTTTTTTGATCGGGCTATTTTTAATTTTCTGTATATTATATTGAGTCTCCAAAGCATGAAATCTGTCTAAAATTAAGAACCATGAACCTTGCAGGTAATATATCAGGCCACCTCCTTGAATCCATACGACAAAGCACTTCAGATTATGGTGCCACGTAGGAACATGGCGTCACTGGACGTTTACTATCATGCCTCAGAAAAAACTTGCAAGCATGAAGTGAGCACTCATGCTTGTTATTAAGGAGAACTCTCTTTTTCAACAACTTTTGACTTGTGTTTCCAAATATATTTGTTATGTTTTAAAACTACTATGGATATCTAAAATACAACAGGAGTATTTTCTGGCTTGGGACCTCTTCAGGGTATCCTCCTGTTCCAGAAAAACCTTCCATTTCTTTAGCTGTCCTTGCTGTATCTGAAAATGTTGCTTCTCAAGAAAAAGCAGATTTTCTCCCTGGCTATTGAATAAGCCTGGAATTTTGCATCAGGCTTAAAGCAATGAAACAGCTGGAAGCTGAAAATGGTTCTTCAACCCATGATACATATCTATAAAGGAACACTTACAGTGTGGAAGAGATTTTTCACTTGCAATTCAAAATGTTTTCTGCTGACTGAAAACAACAAAGAACTACATATATATATATATGCAAAGACATGTCCAGATTTTAGCTGTGAGAAACAGAAAAATACAATTATGCCACTGAATATTACAGTTGGTCCATCTCCAGTATTAACACATATATTCATCGGCTTTATGAAAATGAAATTGCCGTTTTGTTCTCATGAATCCCACAGAGGATTCCATCCATGGCAAAGTGTAGCCCAACTATCCCCAGGTCCTCAACTTCCAGTTTCAATGAGAGAGTCAACTGCAGGATTAGGCTTCAGAAAGATTTATTACAGACAGAAAAATGTTACTAAGCAATACTCCGCAGAGTTTCCAAAAGAGATCTGATATTTCTGTACCATTTAATAGCCTAGTTATTACTGCTACCGTTTTTCTGACAGTGATACCACATGCAATGTTCTTTCACAGGTCACTGTATCACATCACATTTAAATACGGTCCTAAAATACTTATTCTCAAAATATAATTCACTTCCCTTTCTCTTCATCACTTGCCTCTCTGCTTGTCCATGGTAAGCAAACCAGCACTGCTGGAACAGGGTAGTTTATTATACTTTTAAATGAACTAATGTATAATTTGTTTCCGTGATGCAGTCAGTAATTTGCATGACAAAAGCAACAGAACTCTCCAAAATTCTTCTACAAATCTGAACAAATGCTCTTTGTCAGTAAATTTGAAGACTAATTTGACAACACTTTTGAAGGAAATTGTGGCCTCCTGTTAGTTCTCGCATAGTAGACAGTGCTACCAGAAACTATGAATAAATTATCGTCTTTAATTTTAATGACCACTTCCATAGGATATTTGAAATGCGTATTTTGATAAAATTATGTCTATTAAATGAAAAGTAGTAAAACATTGTGCAATTTTACCATTATTTATGTGAGCTGTGGGCAGCACCTAGAAGACAGAAGGTGTGCAGTAGAGTTCACCACGTCTCCGTAGGACAAACAGAACACAGTTCAGCGTGACCTTGATTGAGGTCATCACCCTGGGAGAACCTGAGGGACAGAACAGCTCCTGAAGTATTTTTCTGATGGTAAGGACCTAACATGCCTGCAGGCATCCCCCATTTATTTATAAATAGATATACTGGAAGATTTCAGAATAAAACATGATCACTACTATATCTAGACAGTTCATTTTATACTTCTATTTTATTTTAGGGAAAGGGAATATATTCTACAACCTAGCTGTGCTTGAACTGCAGTTGAATACCACAGTTTGCTTGAAAGGCAAAGGCTCTGCTCTTCTGGTGAATATACAAAGGCAAAAATTGCCTCTCTAGAATACTTTTGGATTTTATTGAAGGATACTTTTGATGGATTAACATTTTTCCCTGAAGTGTAATAAATAAACCCTTATGAAGGAAAACTTTTTGCTTTGCTATCCTCAAAATAATAATATTCCATGAGAATGCTTGTCTGCCTCCTGATGTGTTTCTAGAATAACGGACGATCAGATGCTCCAGGAAAAAAAAAAAAAAAGGAATACTTTTCTTTAAAGAAATAGTTGAGATTGGTTACGTGTACGATCACAAAAACTTTTTTAAAATGCACATAATAAATTTTGCGGTTTGTAAAATCCTGGCTCTGTGAATAATAATTACTTTATATATAAATCATATGCGGAAATATTTATGATGAAACTTCCATTCAAAATAAACCAGACAAATGTCTTTAACCTAATGAAATTGCACAGTAAATTATTTCCAAGAACATTCCAATGTCAAGGTAGCTCACTTAATTATCCATTATCATAGAACTGTAGACATAATGTTAATTAAAATGAAGGGGCAAAACCATTTCCATTTTTTATTAAGATCCATTGGCCTCTTGAACAGCTATTAGCCTTGCTGTCAGGGTTAGGTGGAGGACAAAACTTGCCCTGGTAGGTAGACCATTGCCAGCTGATTTCAACAGCTTACCAACTGCAATGTCATAATGAGAGGCAATTGAAAAACTATCTGCAAGCCATTTGTATTGACAGCACACAGGAAGCTTTTGTACAACGACCATTATTCCGGCAGTGTACTTTGCAGCTGCAGCGCGCAGTCACCTCAAACAATGAAAAGAATTATCCACACTCGCCGCTGAGAATACAAATATACCTGCGCGTTGTCGGCAAGCCCGGGTGACATTCTGCAAACAAAATCTTCCAGCAATATACTTGTCTTCGTTAGAACTTTGTCAGATTAATTATACTGCTTGCACATATTTATTTGAGGAGTGGATTATCGGATGCTGGAGGAAATTTTACCTGCCGGGCTGAAGGAAGGCAAATGAACGGCCTGTGTACATTACAACGCACATTATACAATTCTGGTGGAAGTCAACCACTTAAAGTAGCTGTAGAAATAAAATGGCAATTTGGGGAAACTTCTGTATCACCCCGCCTCTGTACATTCAATTACAGTTCCAGAGGAGATGTTCTCTACATTTGTCTAATGCTGCTGTTATAAATCAGCAATTGTCTGTTGTGAATGAGCTGTGGGCTCATAGCACGGGAAGTATTGCTCTTCCCATGGTCACAGCCCGACGCTCACGTGGCAAGCAATGGCTAAAGCACCAGCACAGCATCGCTCCTCTGGTTCTGCTGAAGCTCTTTTTCAAAATATACTTTTATCTGAGTAAGTTGGTGAAATTATTTCACAAAGTGTGCATGTTTGGGACACCACTGCCTCTGTTACATTGCCTTCCTTTTTTTGTGCCAGGCAAAGGCTTTTATAAAGGTACAAATAACACAAATGATGGGGTTTTTTTTAAAATAAACTATTTGCCTAAGTGGTTTGAATGACTGAGGCAACAGTGCCCAGTCTTGTGCAAAACTGATGCATTGCAAAAAAGGAAATCCAGTAATTTTTTTGTTCCGCATACCATTTTATCCCTGAATCATGTTTGTTAGTCCAGAATCAAATTCAGATAGCCACTATTATTTTTTTATTATTATTATTTATTTTCAAGGTATATTTTATATATTGAAATAAAAGAAAACAGGAATCTGCTCTTGGTGAAACGATTCAGTGCCCACCTTTATATACTAAAGTTGCTTATTGTAATTTAATAGTTCTAAGGTACATATGTTCCATTTTGATTTTTACTGTAATATTTGAAATACATCAATGAATACCATAGCCAAGCACTATATACCATATTATTTGGCCATAAATAGTATATCTAAAAGTGTTTAGAGATACAGATTCAAAATTCTGTTCATAAAGCACTCTTCCACATTTTCACTCTATCACAACATTTTATTACTTTTATCACTAGCTAAAACCTCCTCACCTCATGCACATTCATACCACTTTTAGCATCGCGAGGGATTTTCATGACTAAAGTGTTTCATGAAATTTAAAACATATATTACTTCCTTCTGTCCTTTGAATGGTGAATTATAATTGCTTTAATAATTCAGAATGACATAAAAATGAATCTAAGGTAATAACCGGCTTGCATATTACCTACCACATATTGCACTTGAGAAGTAATCAGGGACAGATTAATTAACTAAATCTTTTTTTCTGACAAAAAAGGAACAGTCATTGACAACAGAAAGTTTCACTGAAGTGTGCTAATGTTTCCAAATTATTTGAATTATCCTCTTCCATATCCCTAATAAACCTGAGACACTCCAAGAAATTCAGTGCGTTATTGTAATTTTCTAAATGCCTAAACTTTTTAATTCAGAATTGCTTTTCAATATTATTTTACAAGAATCGGTTGGGTTTTGGTTTTGTTTGTTTTGGTGGGGTTTTTTTTTAAATCAATACACTTAGTTTTCTCCTTAACCTTATGTTTGGTTTGGGCTTTTTTCTTCCCCCCATTTTACAGTAACCAATTGCCTGGATTTAATTTAGAATTTGGTTAAAATAAGGGAGAGGATGGGGATAACTTTGTAGCCCTGTGCTAACCACATTGTTAGAAAAACAAACCTGCACATGAAATAGAGTCTTCTAAGGTTTTGGATGCTATAATGCTGCTAAATATAATTTTAGTATGGACAGTAATTACAGAAGCATAATGCTAAAATTTTAAAAAATTTTCATATGCAAGCGCACACACACAGTTTGAGCATGTGAACCACATTGGAAAGCGCAGGAAAGCACATCTACAAGCCTGATAAACTATGCTAGAATAACAATAAAGGAATTAAAGCCAAGTAGATCCTTCTCAACTCCCCTCATACCGATTCAGGACCTACTTTAAGCTAACACGAGTGGCTTTTGTAGGAGGGAGATGCCCGGGCCTCTCTTCTTTCCCATAAGCCCACAAGGCCAGAGGAGGTCAAGTAACAGTTCTCATCCCAAGCACCAGAGGTTGCTTTCCAACGGAGACGTTGATTCGTGCAGCACCTCAACAGCTTCCTCACCAGCCACCCCACAGTCCAACCAGGTTTTGCATCCTGGTAGTACCAAGGCAGCCTCTCTGTGAGTGTTCAGAGAACCCCGGGGCTTGGGAATCACGGTGAAACCGTTTTCACCTACCCTGCAGGAGATTTGTGTGGCTTTTTATCTGTAATAATCAGGTTAATCGCATCTGAAGGATTCCTACAATACTGTGCTTATGTCCTCACTTTGTAGAGTTTCTGTTGCCATGGTTACCCCCACAGTCCGCATTGCAAAACTGCCACAGCAAAACAATGATAGAAATGAGCCAACTTTGTGTAATACCAGTGACTGCACATCTAACAATCTTTCCTCTGATTCCCCCTCTCCCCACCCCTCACTTCATAAAGCTCTCAGATTTCTTGGTGTATACAGCCCCTTGAGGGAAGGCAAACACCTTTTTTATTGAAAATGCCCAATTACTGGACAAATTTCTCATCTTCCCCCCCCAAGTAACTTTAAAACTCCTCTATACATCTAGCAATAAGGTACAACGGTTACTATAGTAACATTATTCTAGGAATAAATAACAATATTGCTTCTGATTCTTTTCAACAAATAAAAAAATAAAAAATGAGCGCACTCTGGATTAATGGCATTATTTATTTAGAAGCCTTCACAGGCTGTTATTTATATTCAAAACCACTACCTAGTTTTGGTGCAGCGTTTTGTCTTCTCCAAGTAATCAGGCTGCATCGACTAAACAAGATACTCTAGTTGCATTAGTACTATGACCTCATTTGTCAGAAGGTCATGACTCGTCAGTTAAAATGATGGGAAAATATGTCACATACCTTGAGGGCATCAATAGGCTCCGAGCAACCCCACCAACACCCAGGGGCCCAAGAGCTCCCATTAAGCTCAAGCCCTCGTCCTCGCCTCCTGCCCAAGCTGGCTTTGCAGGTAGGCTGACAAGAAGTTGCCAAATGCCTTGTTATGCTGCTGCTTTCAACAAAGATGATTCTCAGCCAGGATTGAATACCCCGAGGAGAGGCTGTGCTTTAAACTCGCTTGCAGAATTTTGTTTCTGTGGTGCAGACACTTGTACGCTGTTTAAAAACAAACCAAAAGAACAACAAAACCTGATTGCTGAGAGCTCTGCATAGGACAATGCTTGCCTGGGGAATCAAGTCTCTTGATCAACGTCATCAGTGCCTCTCCATATCGTGAAAGTTGTCTCCACTCCAGTTGTACCAGGAAACACCCCACAAAGCATCGTCGTGCCGAATTCTTATACGCTTCTAGGTTCATGGTCCTATGTGACCACTCCAGGACATGCATCATACGTTTCTCATCTTAAGCTACTTTAAAAACATCCAGCTATCTTAATGAGGTACACAAGACTGTCCTATGTCGCTATTCCTGCTTCTTCAGGACAGGTTTCTATTGGCTGCTAAACAAGTACCTTTGGTCACTTCTGCAGCAGGAGCCACCAAGGACAGCGTCTGGGACTGCCAGCTTCTCCCCCCAGGGAGGTCATCAACACACGGAAGCACTCACTGTATGCACTGCAGGAACTGCCTGGGGGAGTCTAAAACTGGCTGAAATTCCCAGCAGGAGAGCTCCGGGAGCAGCTCAGTCATTTCCTTTGGGGTGTTCAGTCAACCAAGTCAGTCCAACCTCTCAAACCCTTCCATGTTCTCACCCACCACCGACTAAACCAGGCCGTTCCTAAATCCCCCCAGGAACTGAGGGCTAAAGAGCAGTGAGCATGCGCACAGGCCCAGCCCTGATCCCCAGCCACACCACAACTGGCGCTGTGGGACCAATGTGAATTTTGTATTTGACTCGGCACAAAAACCGTAGCTCTTGCCACACTTCCTCCAAAAATAAAGTAAAATTTAAATAGAACTGGCAGGCTGAAAGATTATACCCTCATCACAGTGTTAAGCTGAAGTTTAGTTTAGATGAGTATTTACTGAAGAAGGATCTCAAACTAATAAAAGTGGGACGTTATATCAGAAATCATGGTAAGGAGTTCGCCTTGGAAGAATCATTAGCTATTATGCAACTGGAATTATTCTCAGAACACTAATGGTACTAATAATACAAGATGGCCGCTATTACAGTAAGTCCAATTGTTATGTTTTGTTGCATTTTGTCTGCATTCGTCTAGTCAATTTTTAGCACTCACAATCCTGTGCAAAGAGGAGAATTTCACCCTAAGGCAAACTCAAGGCTCATGAAGAGAAGTTAATGTTTTCCTACATGAGAGAGTACACTGACAGACAGACATCGGCTTCAACACAAACAGGCTGCTGCACTTGCCAAGTATTTCTTTTTTTCCACACAAATGTGCAAAGAGCAATGAGGCAGTTCCATACACAACTTTTCAGAAGACCTGGTAACTGTAGAAGGCTCTGTTTGCCCGGCTTTTTCCAATAAATCCTCTCTACCCATAGGTACCAGCAATAGAGTGAAAAATCACATTAAGACAATGAATAAATGTTGGAGACAGTCATGTTAAAAACCACCGAGGATTCTGCACTGAGTATCTTGTGATCACAGACTGAATGTGACCCATTGGACTCGAACGTCCAGCACCAGCTAGGAATGCAGGAGTGGCAGAGAGTCCCCCTGATTATTGAATCATATTTGATGTTCCCTCAGAATTCCTGATGAGCTGTTAGAGGTAAGTTCAGTATATGCAAGAAGTCAGCTCTTGAAAGGATAATGCATTGGTTGGTTTGCAGTGAAATAAGAGTCTGACCAAAATCACCACATGAAAAAACACCAATGAATTCCAGAGATCTGCACAGTTTCAGTCCTTCAAAAAATGTCTCCAAAGTCTGAAATTTCAGGTTCACGCTGAGAGGCAAAAGAAAAGTGCTGAGTTTTGGAGCATTAAAGCAACTCTACTTTTCTTTTTTAATTGCAAAAACACTAATACCAGTGTCTTTACCAGCCTTTACGCTCTCAGTTGGGAGCTAGATAAAGCTATGTCCTAAAGCTGAGAGGAACAAAAGTAGTCAGTGAAAAAAACCAAGCTACTAAAAGATAGCATATGTGAATTGTTCAGCAAGTTAAACAATCATATGAGCCTTCATATCCAATTCCAAAAGTCCTTGTATCGCTGCTCACGAAGAAGGTAAATCAGCAAGTGACTTCCAGGAACAGACCAAGATAACTCTGACTTTGCTGCAGATCAGAGGTTACTGCTGTGATATATAAGCAATTTCAGATGCACTTCTAACTAATGGCTAGTTCCTACTTTATAGGCAAATGCTCTGGGGTTACTTTTGAAATAAATAAATCTCATTTTATATCACATCCTGTGCTATTAGAACGGAAATATACCTGAAAATGCATTGGAAGGTTGGATCGCAAAGCAGGACAGAAGCGTTGTGTGCCGTCAACGGGGCCCGCATAAAAGGCACTTTGTTCTTTTTATACAACTCTTTCACACAATCAGAGAATACATAATAAGAGTCTACAACTTTCTGCATTATGCCTGTTAAAATGCTCTACGAAATGACCTCAGATAATACAGTTATGAAAACATAGGACTATCCAAAGAATGATTTTTTGGGTAAATGTGGTCCCAAAGTCTGGCAGTAGACGTGCAGTGCCTGCAATAAGCACTTCGGTGCATTTGCAGTGTTTTATTCTTGAGTAATATGAAAAATGTTTTATTATTTTCAGCATTATTTTTCCCACTTCCAAGTACAGAAAATTCTACAAACTATTGAGCCTAAATAATTCTTGCAATTCAAAATTTTCCACTAGTTGTGTACTAAATGCATGGCAAAGCATAAAACGTCTCTGCTATTTAATTGGGATCTTCTTCAATGGCGTGCAATAGGTTTCCTCTAGACTACAAGTAGTTGAAATCTTCTGTTTATTGGGCAAAAAAATAATTCCTAGTGCAACTGCCGACAGCAATCATGGTTTTGTTCATTATGCAGAATAGCTAAAAACAATTGTGATTTATTTCTTATTAGCTGTGATAACAAGCAGTATGGTATTAATGAAATGTGAGAACAGCAACGTATAATTGCAATTAGTATGTAGAAAGCAATTTCCATTTGTTTATATAAACATGATTCCCAACTCCCCTTTTCAGCTAATCCTTAAATCCAACCTTAAATGATTTTTTTTTTTTTTTAAAACTCCTATGAGCGGGTGCTGCAGGAATCCTCATTTGAATTCCATCTAAGCTCTCATAACTGCTCCCAAAACTGCGGTGTGTTTTCCATGAAGACCTCTTCAGCTGAAACAATTCCACTGAGATGCAGCATTATGCTTCTAGAAGCATTCAGTCAGCAGAAAGCGCAACAATCTGCTCAGGTCTCCACCACCAGAAAGCAACCTTGGCAAAGCCAATCCTGGTCATCTCCGGGGACTCTTGGTTCCCTGACAGCTGCAGAGATTTTTCCCTTTCCCTAAGAGATACCCATCCCGCAGGGCCCAGCAGCCAACACAGGGCACTGCTCCAAGGACACTGGGGACTGCTTAGCAATTGGTCATACGGAAAGGTCATTGCCAAGTACAAGAACTGAGCGACCCCTGATTTTGTGGGGAAGATGGAGGCACAGAAAAAAAGGAAGGAGGGAGATAGTCCTCTGCTAGAATGACAGGCTGCTGACTGCAAAGAAATGGCAGAGGAGCCACTGCCCATGACATCTCTCGCTAACGCACAGGGAAAGGGCATTTTTGTCGGATTAGATTCACCAGCGCTGTTCCTGCTAGAGACAAAGAAGGGTTTGTTCTCAGTTTAACATGCTCTTCTAAAAGAGAATGACTGGATTTGGTGGAAACTGTGAAGGAGAGCTGTGAATGCACCTTCCCTCAGGAAAAAAAAAAAAAAAAAAAATCAGTCAGTCAGGATGATGTAAGAAAAAAAAACCAAAAAACCGAATCCAGTGAGGCAAGAGGCACCACGGTTTGCTGATACAGTCAGTTCTGACTGGAGACAAGCAAAGTGTGCATACAGTAACTGCTTCCTACTCCAGTTCTGCTGTAGCTCGTCTCTCGGATTCTTTGCTGTGTAAAAACCTGACTATTCTAGTCTAACTTGGCTTTCCAAGTGCAAAAGCCTTTTGCTCTTCTTTAAGTAGTTCACTAAAAGAGAGAGATGTAGCAGATGTGGTTTAATATTTGTTCAGAGGGGATTCTGACCTCAGTGCCCAATGCTGCAGGTGCTCCAAAGCACCAGGGCTCATTACAGGTAATGCTTATCACAGGCAGTGTTACAGTAAAGGCAAATCAAATGCAACCCAGAACACACATTTCAAACAACATTTGCTTCTCTCTCTTTCAATAAAGACAAATCTACAGTTTTTCCAACTTTGAAGTGTTTCCAAAGTGTTTTAGACCTAGAAGCACCAGGCTATTTTCTGCCAAATCAGCCTCATTTTCAAAGAAACTGTCAAAGACTTTATGCAATAATAATAGCTGAAAAATACTTTTATAGTCAAAATTTTTCCTGTTAAGAAGAGTAATAAATTCACAAAGAGGCAGGACGAACAGTCCTGGGACGTAGATTTTTCTCTCTTGAAGGATTTGAACAGTTTATAACTCAAGCAAGGTGATGACACTAATAAATTATAAAGGCCTCTCCTCATGAGTGGGATTAATCTTACACATAATAAATACTGATTAGATATTCTATGTGCAATAAAATGATAGGTTTATTCATTCTAATATTGTGAATTATGTTCAAACTGATTTAAAGTCACATGATATCAAACCAGGACGACATGATTAGAAAGCGTTTCTAAACAAGGTACGTGTCACCGTCACAGCAGAAAGCAAGAGAGGCCATTGATAAATCTACAGCATCCCTCATTATTGCCAATGAAAAATGGATTATTTCATTTGCCACTTGCATTCACGCTGCCTGAGTTGAAAAGGTCACATCCAGTGGCCCAACAACACATGCAAGAGCGCAGGGAAATGCCAGTGTTAATATAATAGAAGGTAATGAAAATACTGTTGCACAAGTTTTGTCTTCTGTATAACAAATACTGCCTCAAACCGATTTGAATTCTCCTTTAAAAAGTGCCCAAAGATGGCTTTGAAAGATATCCAAATCTGATTTTAACAATTCTACCGATAAAGAACTTTCTATAAGCTTTCTTGGAAAATTCTCCCAAATGACTCATCACATTCACAACTGGAAAATTTACACCTTTCCCCTCCCGCCCCAAAAAGAAAAAAAAAAAAAAGAACCCCTCCTATTTCAACTTCCTGACAGTAGTTTTTGTGAAACTTTTTTCTGGTAGACTGGAAAACCTCCATTAGCAAAGTTTTGTTCCTGATGTTGTCACTTATCATTTTTGATCCTGTAACCTCCTCCTGGTTAACCTCATCCAATTTTGCTCCCGGCATCTCTCACTACAATTGGAGCTGATGGGTAATTTCAGTTGGCTCAAAGTAATTACAGGAGTTAGAACCACAGTGCTAACAAGCCACTTTGTACAAAGTCCTGCGGCAATGGTAATGACCACAAGCCCTCTAGATCTCTGAATTCTGACTCAGAAGAGAGCTTTGGGTAGAGCAGCATCCCCATGAACTATGTTGGGACACAGATATATTACTCACTACTAATCTTGTGACAAAAAAAATCCTCTTTCCTGAAATCCAGCTTTACTTTTGACTGCCAGAAACACTTGACTGATCTTCCTTTTTCTTTGGCTTATGAAGTTGTGTAACTGGGTTCACGTTTAAAAAAACACCACAGTCGAACTGTATGATGACAAATGCAATACCAGATTCCTGACACTGAAATATTAAAGCAGTTTTATAGTACATTTGTCATTTTGTAGCACGCTTTATCACCACACTGCAATCTCTATTTTCAGAACAGCTCATCTCATAAACTATAGCATGAAATAAAGATGATAAAAACTGCTTATGACGCTATAAGTGAGTATTTTACTTTTCTAATCTTTCCCTTTGCTTTACTTCTGTGACTCTCTCACCTTCCTCTAACTATCAAACCTGTCCACAGGTATACAGAAATACGACTATTGGTAAATACAATGAAAGGTGATTGCTAATTTAAGCTGATTACTTGATACTACACAGGAAGTCCTGTAACTCATTCAGTTTTTCTTATATGTTTCTAGTGGAGCTCTTGAAAATATGGAAACAGAAGCTACTGAGACTGGCACACTCCTCACGTATTTTATATATAAATAAAGTGTATGCCTTGCCTATACATGAAAACACATTTTGCACTTGGTTAGGTCTGCCATTCAATTACTAACAGACTATAAATAAGAACATCTCCAGAATTTCCATCAGATAACTCTGCTGATCAACAGCTGTTATCCCCACAGGATTAATTATTCTCCTCAACCATGGTCGTGCATGTTTGGATGATGCTAAGTCTGTGTTTATGCTGGATACTATTGAACCTTCAAATGCAGAACAGCTCAGGTCAGAAGGAAAGCACTCGCAGGGTGAACTTCAGATATAATCTACAACTTCAGGTATCATCTAAAACTACAGTCATTTCCCTTGTTGCATAGCCACGAGGGGTGGTTTCTATGGTTTTCTTACCCACTTTCCTTTAGAGGGGCTGGGATTTCCAAGCAGGCACCTTCTGGGCAGTTTCTCTGCAATCTCTCCCACACTGCTACTCCCTCTTACGTCAAAATGAGTTACCTGTGTGGAATCTAGGGTGATGCAAGGTAAAGGTGAATGGTAGTTTTGACCATTATCAAAGATACTTCGAGCTGTCAAAATGTATTTTCACTTTTCAATTTGTATAAAAAAAAATATTAGCAACAGAAAAATCATCTTGCTATTCACATGCGCATTACATTCCACCCCATGCTGATACTTACTCAGCGGTCTGGTTTTTCCATGAATAAAGAAACTAATAGGAGAAAGAGATTCCAGCCTTACTCTCCAACGATGGAGAGGAGGGAAAACACTTTTGTTTCAGTGGTGATTTTATGCTCTTTTCTTTCAGAGCTCAAGTGGGCTTTAGTACTCCCAGAAATGATGGCAAAAGCTTGGGCGAAGTATTCCATGCAGCTGAGGTCTTTAGAAAGAATGCTGGGTGAGAGGGACCTTCATGAAGATACAGAGCCCATCAGCAGCTTTCTCCCTCTGGAGAGCGTACAATTCACAACCCTATGGATCGGGTCCTATTCAGATTCTGACGGAGAGCAATAAAAATGCCCCATAACTCAGCTTGTGCTCACTACCTGCGATGAAGCAGTGCAGAAGAGTGAAACGTAAGGTTCCCAGTTTAGAACCGAGGGACAGCCCAACACACCAGACTGTGTGTTCTCTGTTTAGAGAGATTTTTCCTAAATGTCTTGAGTCTGTGCAACTTGAGTGCAATTCACAGAGAAACTAGATCAAATTCTCAATACACACATCGGCTAAAAACATTTCTGTGCCTTATAAGAGCAGCTATTTTGGCACTGTACTCTGATAACTTTTCGGAGCAAGGGCTGCAAGATAGGCTCTATTTTATAAGCAATTACAGAAGAAAAAGTCCATCCCATAGGTGAAAGCTGCCATTTACAAATAACTAACTAGCGACTCCATTTCAATGGAAAAAAAACCTGAAGACTACATGACCTTTAAATAATCCTCAGCTTGACTGAGTGCTGAGAAATGGCTGCAGGAACGTCTGTAGAGAGGTCAGGAAGGTAAAAATTACAGAGAGACGGGTCTGTTGAGACAGAATCACACATTCAAGAGGGAAAAAAAAATCAATGCAGAAAAGTAGAAAAAATGAATGGTGGAGAGAAGAAAAAGAGGAAACAAACCATGGAGGCCAGTCAGTCCAGTTAGGGTGGTCGGGAGCAGGTGGGTAACCACACTGAGCTGTCAGCACCGGCAGTGCCCACTGACTTGGTGAAAGAAGGCGGCTGGGCAGCACTAAGTCCCAGAAAGCAGTGGAGACCAACCTCTCCTCTCCTGACTGATGCCCATTGGGACAGCAAAGACCCTTCAGAAGCCTTAGGAAGAATCAAGATATTAATTCTTACTCTTATATCTCATTATATACTGTCTATATTTTGTGTGTCAGACTCTAAATAATTGCTCTATAATTTTGGTTTTTACAGTGTGCTTTACTTTTAGCTTGAAGTGCCCTGAGCAAGCAAAACCCAAAACTTTGTCTCACCCAAGTTACTGAATTATTTTCATAATTTATTGAAAGCAGATAAAAGATGTTTATTTCCTTGTCTACATCTTAGATTTAACAAAAGTTTCTCCAAGTTACTCCAAGTTTCACTTTCAGTACAAAATATGTCCTTGTGGAAGCTGTTACAAATGTCAACACTTTAAGGAGCATGAATTTATGGTGGCATTGAATTTTAATGGCACTATAAATGTCTATAGTAATGGTGATATATCTATTGCAATAAATTGCTACGAAGAAATATAAAAATAAATGTAAGATAAAAGATTGTGTATAAAATATGTTTTTACATACCCTTTAATGATTAAAAATCATAGAAAACTAGAGGTTATAAATCATTGAAAACTGCTGTTATATTTTATGTGCTGTTTTACTCATATAACACACAGACATGATTCCTTGATCAGATATTCCAGTAATTTTAATGACGACGATCCAGCTGATTTTTTGTCGACTTGAAAAAAAAAAATCTAATTGACATTAGGGATCGTGGCAATACTGATATTAAATGACCCTCGTTACTGAAGCCATGCCTGCTATGAAAGGGAAATTTATGGAATTCTAGCATCAGTGGTCAGTAATGCTTCCTGCCCACTCCCTTCCCTCACACAGCGCCCTGTTGTTCACCACAGATATTCTCGTTGTGGTTGAGGAGAACTCCTCACAGGACAAAGGTATTTTCACATTTCCTTTTACCATAAAACTTAAAGCCAAGGAATCCATAGACACGCAGAAGAACAGGCAGCATTTCCTCTGTGTAGGTCAGAAGTAGTGCTTGATACAGTGGATGATCAGTCTACACTTCCACTAAGTCGCTGTCTTAAAAAACTTCATGTCCTTGATTTGTTTTCTTAAAATGGTGGCATTGGGAAATGATGAGATTCTTCCTTGACAGTCACTGAGGTTGACATCAATAAAACGTACCCATCCAGCAATACCAACAGGAAAAAACAAAACAAACCAAGCCAACAAACCACCCACCAGACAAATGGAGCTTGGTGAGGAATGAGCACTGGTCAGGCAAAAAACCAGGATCCCAGAAAATACTCTAGGGCAGGGCAGTGGGAAGCCACTAGGGGTGTTGTTTTGTTCTTATATATATTACAGTCACTTCAAATGTAAGAATCAGGTTTTCTCTAAATTGTAAAATAGATTAAGAATTCATTGAAGTCCCTGATATATGAAAACTGGCTTGGAAGACTGAGCCATGTTGCTGTAATTTATGCAAATGACAATTTGAGATGATAGGATGAAAATGAGTTCATGTATTACCTCAATTCTGCTTCTGGGCCAGAAGCAGCTATTAGGGTACAGAAGCAGGTATCAGGGTATCAAAACACAGGATAAATGGTAAACCTGATCCCTGCCTTTTCCTTCATTAGGCTTATGATAAAATCAGGGACTAATGAGATTAAAGTGTCCGTGACTTGATTACCAGTGACATTTGTTTAACATACATAAGAAAAACGTAAGTGCATAATGAATAGAAGTAGTCTAGATGCTGCCAGCTAAATAAATAGCTGCAAATGAAAGCTCTAGGACCTGACACGGCACTGTGTGGCACTCTTGCCAAGTGCAGGGTTTCAAAGATCTTGGTAAAGGATGTTCCTGCTGGGCAGAAATCCCAGCCAAGGAGCTTCAAGTGGTCGGAGTTTTGTAGTAGGGACCGTGCTTACCTCACAGTGTCATAAAAGCACCTGCTGTGCGAGTGGATTCGGTAGATACCTATGGATGTGGATGGAGAAATAATTACTAGAAAAAGCACTGGAAAAGTATGTGTGAAAGTCTCCCAAGAGGAAATAAGCTCCAGAGGGAGACTCAGAAACCTGTTGAATCTGCAAGAGCTGACAGATTGTCTGCCAAATCTGTCCAAGGCCACCAGTGATTGCTGGCATCAACAACAGGTTGCACAAGCTGGACCACATCCAAGAGGACAGTGGCTGCTACGTGCACACAAAAACTACAAGATTATACATACACCTGAGGGAAGAAAGGAAACTGCGAGGGACTTCCTGAACATCTACTTGCAAGGCAATGCTACAGCAACAGTATTGGCTGCCACCGGTAAACAAGCCTTCCATGTGATGGAAGTTCTCTGAAGGATTTTTAGCCTAAAGCATCATTTTTGTACCCCAGCCTGTTTCTTACAGAAATTACACAGGTGATTTTGGAGAATCCCTGGAACTGAATATAGTATCTTAATGACCTTTAGGATGAGATATTCCAGACTGATTTAACTTTAGTCTTTAGAAAATTAGGAAACCAATGTAAAGTGCTTTTTAAAATACTGCTTTAGTTGTTTCTACTCCTAAAAATAGTAATCATTAAGATGGAGAAACTTGCAATCGACTTATCAGAGGCATAGTCTCATGGTGAAGATAATTGTTGACCTAACACGGGTTAAAGGTACCAGTTACAAATGCATGAAGGTAATGAAAACAGAAGTTCAAAGAAAAAGTGTAGGAAGGAGCAAGTTTAAACTTTCTAACAAATACTCTCTAGTAAAAGCAAGTTGTGGATTACTGAAAAATGTCTACAGATATTGAGTTCAAATTACTGTTATTTACACTGCATACTCTTGATTCTCATACCGGCATCTGGCACCGCGTGCTTTGTGCAACCTGATTGCAACAGAAAGTGTGCAGCACATGTAAAACACTGCACATTCATTTTCCGTGTCAATCACAATCTCTTTGCCTCTTACGCCTCATTTCTTTTCCATTGTTTGCAGGCAAAGGAAGGCAATCACATCACTTCTTCAAGACTCTTATGCAACTGAGGAATTTGTATTTGGTAAACTTTTTTACATTATGTATTTCCTTGTCTTGAACATTATAATTGATACTCAGGGCATGCCATGAATATTAACATTACACACTTTCTGCCGGGGAAATGGCTATGCAGAA
The DNA here is from genome assembly GCA_033124195.1 of Coracias cyanogaster. Classification (NCBI taxonomy): domain Eukaryota; kingdom Metazoa; phylum Chordata; class Aves; order Coraciiformes; family Coraciidae; genus Coracias; species Coracias cyanogaster. The sequence goes on along the minus strand of JAVSBS010025353.1, from coordinate 15,842 downwards.
AACCCAAAAGAAAGCTCCACTATTTGTTTGTGGCTTTGCTTTTAGCTGCTTATCTTTCAGCAGACTGGTGTGGCCTCCCTGCTTCCACCAGACACCTCTGAACTCAGCATGGGATGTGTTCATTCTGTAAGAACACAGCTTACGGAGTCATTCCCATGCAGCACGGCAGCTTTGCTGGATTTTGGTTGGGGGTTTTTTTCGGGTTTTTGTGTTTGTTTTTTTTCTTACTTCCTCAAATTCTTATTTTTGCTATTATTTAAACATTTGGTTTCCACAGCTTGGGGACTTCTGTCTTAAAAATGGCAACTTGGAATGAGAAACATTTTCCTGACAGAGAAAAAAGTTTTAATTGGTATACTCCGATTTGAACTGTTTGCTGTATTTCAAACCCAAACATTTCCCTCCATTCTGCTTCTTAGTGTAATTTATTTTATTAATGAGAAGGATATAACTTAACAAGAACTTACATTTAATTTTATCAGTAGTAGATACAGACATATTCTTACTACAGGTAAAGAAACAAATATCTGGGTGTATGGAATGTTTAATTAACATACCATGGATGGCATATATCAGCTTTCACTGCTAAAAAGGCACCATATCCATTCTGAGAGAAGAGCTTTTCTCACAAAGCTACCACACAAATATTTCAAACACAGTAGCTTCTCCTTAAAGTAAATTAATGTGTAAGTTTTCCTAATCAAGACTGCAAGATCTTCGGAAAACTTCTCCCTGTGCTTGAAGAAAGCTCAAGCAAACATAAAATGAAATTATACCACGATTGTGGCCTTGCTATTCTTTCTACACGATGTACACAAAAGAGAGAATAAGGTGACAATACAGGATTCCTTTTCTTATTTAAGTAACCTAATTAATTTCATTTACATGGGATTGTTTTCTTGGGTATATTAATATTTCTACACAGATGCACTTTACATCAAAGACAAGAAGGATATAGTCAAGCAAGATGAAACAGACCCAAGGAGGGTGATGGAAATGGTCTTTGTCAGAGGAATGGATGAAGTATAAACCACTATCTCTAAAGCTAGCCACAAATCTATCTTAATACAACTTGAGAACTTTTTTTTTTTAATGTAGGTTATCAAGAAAGTTTTTTTGATACAGCCACTTGGGAGTGATGATGAGACCCTTCATTCCACAACAGTAAAAAAAAAACCCCAAACATCCCCAAAAATAGAGAGACAAACTACTATTCCATTTTGCCATAAATAACAACAGATGGGAACTGTGGCTTTACCCAAAGTAAATGAGATCACAGACAAAAGAATATCAGCACCACTGCCAAATGAGCAAACAGGGAGGTTTTCCTGCAATTCTAAGCCAATAAATTGCTGCCATCTATGTTTATGTGCAGCACAAAGAAGCAGTCAGTTTAGATAGGACAGTCATTACCGTGATGTATTTGAACCACCTGCTGTCACGCACCAAGCTGATGCATCTTATCTGGATGTAAAGCAACGTGCTAAAGTTTCTGCTAGAGCTTTTAAATTAACTGGTGTTGTAGGTCAATCCCAGTAGACAGCTCAGCACCACCAGCTGCTCACTCAATCCCCTGCAGCGCGATGGGGAGAACCAGACGGGGAAAAGTGAGAAAAACTTGTGGGTTGAGATAAAGAGTGCGGTGAGGGAAGCAAAGCTGCACGCAAAAGGAAAGCAAAAGAAGGAATCCCTTCACTGCCTCCCATTGGCAGGCAGATGTTTGGCCATTCCCAGAAAAGCTGGGCTTCATCACATGAAACCGGTACTTGGGACAATAAACACCATCACTCTGAACATCCCCCTTCCTCTCTCTCTCCCCCAGCTTTCATTGCTGAGCACGGTCAGTCGGGGTCAGCTGTCCCGGCTGTGTCCCATCCCAGCTTCTTCTGCACCCCCAGCCCACTGGCTGCTGGGGTGGGGTGAGGAGCACAAAAAGGCCTTGACTCCATGTGAGCCCTGCTCAGCAGTAAATAAAACATCCCAGAATTATCAACACTCTTTTGGTCACAAATCCAAAGCACATCAGCACACAGCTACTGTGAAGAAACCCAACTCCGCATCTTGTGTCCAGAGCTCTCAGATCCACACCTTTCCTCAAAAAATAATCGAGGAACAAAATGACACCCAACACTACTTCCTGAATTCCTAATAATACCGCTCACACACTTTGTGGCACATATAAAACCATTACATCTGGATAGTCAAATAATGGGACGTGACCTGTGTTACAGAAGTAAACTTACTCTACTTTAAAAAATACTCTCCAAAAAAAGGGGGAAAAGGGCTTTTAGACGTGTTTTATGGTCAGGATCTCAATTGCTCTATGATGATAGCCCAAGCAGTTTGGGACAAAGTTTAAAGTGTGGTCTAGAGAGAGCATGCAGAGGGGATATCTCTAATTTTTTGTTTATCTGCATTTGGATGTGATGATACTTTTTACTACTGTAGGCTAACATCATAGTTGTCAAACCCAAGAACAGGTGCACAGAACTTTATCTATGCGCATCCTGAATTTTTGTCAAAATCTACATGTATCTTCTCATTCAGCTGCTGGGAATCTGTCTAACAATTTACCTTAAAAAAAAGATTTTTCACATCGAGAATGCTTATTTGTGCCCAAACATTATGAATACATTATAAAATGATAAGCAAATGTATTTTAAGTAGAAGATAAGTATTTTTGTATCCTCTGTGCAATAGCAAAGGATTTAAAATAATGAAAATCTGTCTCAAAAAAGGATGTTGTAAGTAGGAGTTGCCACAATACTCTTGTAGTTGCTGCAATGAAGAGCTCACCAGCAGCTGTACTACAAGGCCTAAATAAGGGATTGATCACATACTTCCGTGAAGAGAAGACCAGAAAATGTCTTTGTTTCCATCTTTACTCGATTCCCAGTTACTCTGTTAATTTTGAGAGTATTCTGCATGTTCCCACATTTGGCACATTTTACCACAGAGACCTACACTTCACAAAGGAAAAGGCTCCAGTCACCACGCTGCCCATTTCCTTTAAAGAAGGAAACTACTAAATTTGCAAAAGCAATTCTTGTGTGCTGTTAATCTTGGCAGGAATCCCTGGGGAACAAAGAATCTTATTCTCTGAATACTCAGGTGTCAGTTTAGCTTGACCAATTTCCCGAAACAACTGCTTGTGCAAACTACAGAAAGGACATTTTTGTAGCATTCAACGTGGAAAGGAAAAGCATCCACAGTTTTCAATAAGTTAAACCCATAACTGACACTGATTGCTAGACTTCCAGAACACTATGGGCCTGACACAGACATACAGGTATCGGTTTTGTTTATATCAGATCCTTCTACGGGAGTTCAAAATTTAAGTTTTGAAACCTAAGGCAATTGACTGTTTTTCCACTGCCTCATGCTTAAGCATTTATTTTCTCAAAACTGGGAGAGCACATAACCAAGCTTTGAACTATAACATCTCACCGCTGGACACGCCATTATAATCTTCTAGCATGACAAATCCGTAAGCATCCATGAGGAATTCATCTACAAAGATTCCAAAAGGAGGACTTAGATTTTCATTTTGGGAAACGCTTCCAGGCAAAGCACTAAGATAACCCACGCCTGCCCCTATTACTCTGATTAGTAAAAGGAAATGCCTTCCTCACCAGTTATGCTACAGCATAAGAGTTCTTAGGATGCTTGCCCTAAGATCTGCATTTATAGAACACCATCTGGTACTTCAAATGGATGAAGTTTTGCTGTTACCAACATAGAAGAAGGCCTTGTTTCCCTAAATATAGAAGCGTTAAAATTATCCACAGTGTTATTCATCTATTACACTGAACTAAATAGTGCTCCCACTGATTTGTGATTTTTTGTTATTGTTTTCTTAAAATGTACTCACAGTATAAAATTTCACCATTTCAAGAGGGTGTGTGATGATAGCTATACATAGATACTCTTGGACTGCTGCTTTCAGCAGTGTTTGAAATATAAATTCCTGAGCAGTAGAAATAGAGATTACTAAGTGGGACATGGAGAATCAAAATTTTTGGAGGGCACGTGACCAAAGCACATGACCACGATTAATGCTATTTGCAGTTTTGTACACAGACGAGAACGCCCTCTTGGTCAGAAGTCACAGAGACATCAAAAGGTCAAAACAGAGAAGGTTTACAGTACTCCTTTCCACAAGGCACACAAAGATAGATAAAGGCGCAGAGCTCTCGGATCTGCGCCTTTCCTTGGGAAATAATTGAGAAAAGAAAGATACACAACGCTGTTTCCTAAATTCCTAATAATACCGCTCAGGCACTGTGTGGCACAGAAAGCAGCCAGAAAGCAGGACTGATACAGGCTGGAGAAGAAAACTTAACACACTCTGCTAGTACAGTCATGCTATACCCACCAGCCTGGTGATCAGGAGTGTATTTAGTTGTGCCTAATCCAGATGGAGAAGAAATGCATGAATAGAGAACATCAGAGAGACTTCTGACAAGCTGTAGGAGGTAGGACTGAAATAAAAATAGCATAGAGGAAAATGAACAAGTCGTCCACTGTTGAAAAGGAATACCAATATTACCATCTCTCCAAGTCCTGACAGGTTCCAAAAGTATTTGAGCACCAAAACCACGTGCTAGTTCCCTAGGGAGGCTACAAGGAACGGATGGACAAATTAGCACTGAAACACAAACAAGACAAAACCAGGAAATATTCACGTTGAGATCATTTAGCAAATGGAAAGTCTGGAGAGGAGAGAGGGCTGCAGCTGTCAAAATGTCATTCAGAGACTCCGAGAAGAGACAGAGGGCAACGAAACCACACCGCAGCCTTAAGGAGCGCTGTCACAGGGGCTGCAACACCACTCTTCCAGAGGGCACGGCTTCCCGTTATAGGAAGGCCCCGTTCCAATTTATGACAGGATTCAAGGTCCTTAGAGTAAAAGTTTAAGATTCAGAAAGCTCATGGTTTTGTCTTGGCTACTTTTGGGGACACATGCCACAAATGTGTGTCAGCCTGTCTGTACTGATGTGAAACATGGGTTAGTTAGTTCATTAGAGTAAGTTTCATAATCTTTTCTTATGTGCAAGATACTCTAAATTATTTCCTTGACTGATGCAAGACTTTTCCAAAAGTACTTTGTGTTTGAAAGCAGCTAAGCTCAAACGGCTTCCAACAGACAGGTTTCCCAAGTCATCGTTGGTCTTTTCTCCTTGGAGTAATAATCAGAACTTGTGAGCTGACTACAATACACCTATGAGGAATGTCAATGCTTCATAGTGCAGTGTTGTTATCACAGTGTGCAAAACACCCAGGATTATCTGTGACGGTGAGTCAAGGAATTGTAGTCTAATCGGTGATTTAATTACAGTGAAGAAATGTGGGTGGTTTTTTAGTTGCTTATAGATGAATACTATCATTCCGATTTTATTTAAAAGTGTTCTTCGTGAATTCGGTCTGGTTACTAAAAAAAAAGACATCACTGCCAAAGTACAGTGATTTGCTTTTAGATTTTTTTTCAACATTGATTTATAAAGGTTAATTTATATGTTCTCTGTAGGCTAGTAATTTTTTTTTTAGCTCTAGAACAAGCTATAGCTATGCTGTAAACGTTATTCAAATTTTATCTGGCATTCTACAGATGGGACTAACATACGACATATGTTAACATCAGGATAACACCATTTTCTTCAATTAACCTTTACTGTAAGAACAACCTGAGTAGTCATTCAAGGAGAAGCACGTAAGTGATTCACACCTTCAGAGCACACACACAAGGCAAGGTTATAATCTCATATCCCCTGAACTATGAGCTACAAGAATCGCCATCACCTGCACACCCCATCACATTATCCACATGCGTGCTTATTGTGAGACAAGACATCGATGACTTTTGAGCAAGGGAGAAAAAGGAAATGTGTCATCGACGGTGGGACATTGCCATGTGACTCCATGGGGTACCCATAGCAGAAGGTGCACCTAGATGGTATTTGGCAGGAACAAACTCATTTCACCCGTATTTTGAGAAGGTTAGAAGCCACAGTTATTACACAAAAAATGAGATTAATTACACATCCATGACTTCTAATGAGCAATCAGTTTAGCAATATCTTGCCTGTTGTCCGCCTCCACTATTCCTCAGAAATAACGGTAAAGTTTTGTGCCTCGTTTTTTGGTTTCCATCTTGAAGGAAAAAAAAAAACACCACACTACCAAAGCACAACAACAAGACACTGCAAGTGAATAATATAGGAAAGTTCTCACTTCAGACTAGCAAAAATTGTAATCATTTGGTATATAACTAAATTAATGACAATTATTTCAATGACAGTCTTCTGTCTGTACGGGCACTTTTTTAGTGTTAAAACATGTCAAAAAGTCTACCTTTAATGCAGGAAATATAAAGTAAGTAAAAAAATGCAGCTGGAGTACTTAGATTCATGAAATAAAGATTAAGTGGATTAAAGGTCATTGGTTTACTTTAATAAATGTACTAGAATAGATCCATACACTTCAGCTGAAATTGCAGCCCAGCTGTGCCTGGTGCTGCATGTTTTATGAGAGATCCCTTTCATAGGAGAGCCCTCAATCTAACTAGGCACGAATGAGAACAGATTTCCTGATCCCTCAGCAGGTTACCTTCCCCGGACAATGGTATTTGGTTCCTCGTACGAGTGAAGAATGACACAAGCCACAAAACAGAGTAAGCAGTAGGTAGGAATATAAAATAAACAGCTAAATGATAGAATATAGTTCTGTGTTTAAAGGAAGACAAGAAGGTAGAGAAAAAAAACAGTGATAAAAAAATAGTACAAGGAGAGAGGTATGACTGAAACCACACACAGGGATTATTTCAAGCACTTACAGCTGCCTTGATCAGTCAGAAAGTTAGAGACAGCCCCAGTGAGACATGCTGAAATATCATTTATCATTTTTTGAAGTGTGGAGATGCTTCTGGCAAGTCTACAATACCGTATACTTACTCACTGCACAATACCACATGGGACAACTGATATCAAAGACAAAAACACAAATTAAAATGCAATTAGATAAAACTAAGACCTGCAGGTTCCAGGTATTTCATACCAGCTGACCAGCATACCAAAATGTTTGTGATCCTTGTCCATGTGCATCTCGAATTTCCCCCCAGCCCCATTCTACCCTGGGTCTGCAAACCCACTCAGGTGGGTTGTTGTCTCGTGTCTGGGAGCAAATGTACTGCCCTGGCTGCAAATAAGGGGACACAGCGCTCCTCTCAAGTCTGGTTCCAAAAGAACAACTTATCTGATCTCATGTCATACCTTTAATAGTTTCTGACAATCACAGAACCACAGAATTGCCTAGATTGGAAAAGACCTTTAAGGTCATCAAGTTAAATCATTAACCTAACACTGACAAGTCCAACTGCTGCTTTCAAAGCAGCACACCTCAGTAGACTTGTACTGGTTAAGACAAATAATGGAAAAATTTTCATCAGAGATTAGTTAGTAACTTGATTTTTCAGAGTTCTTAAACTTTTTGAGGTTCTTGGCAATTTACATATTGATGTTCAAATCTGGTTAATTCTGGTAGCCAGCTGAGCCCCAACAAGTAGCCCTTCCCCAAGTGACACTACAAGGAATGATGATGAGTCCTTTGCTGATGTTAATGACCTCAGGAGCTGACCTACCAGCCAATGGAACATTATATCATGATATCCTCTCCACTTTTCTGGTGTGACTCCCTGAGTTATGCAGTGCTTGTGCAAAGCCCTGTGTGATAATGAATGGAAGGAAGAATGACGCATTCCTTCCTCTGAAAACAGAGATGAAATATAAATTACTGACTCGTTTAAATTATCTAAGAAATCCTTCTAGCAATGTGATTAAATTATATTATATTATCTATAACCTCAAAAGTTGCATAATAAAATTGGTTTTGTTTAGCATCAGATCATTTCAAAATCGCTTGCCAGATGGGGCAACACAGTTGCAAAACTGCTCTTTAAAGTATCTTTTCAGCTTTACGAGGGCACTACCAACCTTTTTTTACTGATTTTATTTTTTTACACACCAAAAAACCCCCAAACTCCCCCTAAGAAGCCCAGCTAGAGGACACCACCAACATCGATTTGCTGAGCATTCAGTCCTGGATATTATTTGCACTTAAAAAAAAATTCTTCCTGCTGAAGCATTGCAGCAAAGGCCACGTGGTTAGCAGAAGTACGTGCTTAAACACATCTTACCCAGAACTCACTTAAGATTGCAACACAATTTAGACTGCTATTTATAGTGGTTTAATCACATGTCCAAGTGTTTATCTGAAAACAGGCGAGATGTTGCTGGTATGTTTAAATGTCATGAAATCCATTGAGCTTGGAATATTTCATTTTAAAACGTGGGCATTTAAAGTATCTTTTTTCCTCCCATAAATAACAGCTTGGTATTCAATACCAAGCACACATGACCCATTTACCAGCACTTTTAGGATCCCTTCTACCTGGACTTCAATTTGTTTGCTGCCTGTATATCTTAATGATTTAAATGATAGTAAAATTTTGTATTTTAATAGCAAAACACCAGTTTTCAGGTCTGTCTTTAAAATCAGTGGTGTACTCCATTTGCTGAGTGCTGCCGTAAAATAACCTACTTGAAGTTAAGCACCAGTCTTACACTGAGGTTCCTAAAGCTGAAGTCCAGTCAGCCACATTTTCTGTTCTTTATACGTACAAATTTGTTTTTAAAATCTACTATATTAAAAAAGTGACTTTTCAAATCTTACTGAAAATTTTTAAAAATACTAAAATTGACATTTTTTTATTCCATTATTCGATGATTTTATATATGTGTCTCTTTAATTCCTGGTTACTCTTCAGATAACAACGACCATGAGAAAAGTACAACAGCAATCATTATCTTGTCTGGGAACCAGAACTCGGTTTGAGTCATTGCACATTTAACTCGGTCATTGACTTTCTTCTCTTGACTGGGCAAATATATGACAAATCCTGAATTTAAGCATGATAGCAAAATAGAAGAGTGAAGATATCCATTTAACAGAGCAACAGATTCTTCTGATTTTTCAGGAAATAATCTTCCTTTTTCATAGAAAAACCAAAATTCCTATTCACACAGGTGCTTCTCGGTGCTATCTCCATCCCCAAGCCTAAGCCCTGCTCCCAGCTGAGCTGCACAGACTAAACAGGGCTTGCAGCCGAGCTCTCTGGGCAGCCTACGCTGTGGTAGACCCTCAAGCAGCTCAAGGGTTTGATTGCATCCAGTAAGTGCCAATGGAACAAAACCACCCAGCGCAGATATTGATGGGTGCTACACTTATTCCAGCTACTAGACTTCCTCCTTCTCCAGAGGAGGATTTGCAGGGTTTCACAAAATCAAAAACGCAAAAGAAACACTCCAAGCTGACATAATGGACAAGGTCAGCATGCAGAAACAAAAAAGTGAGGAGTGAGAGTAAAAAAAATAAATGGAAGTAGGAAGGCAAGGCTCTGAAACCAATGTTGGACTACAAATGTCCTCCTCTTGAGTAGGAATATGATCAATACTATGGCAAGATCATATCCTTGCCTACTGTACTACTGGCAAACAAAGCATTAAGGAGCAGTACATTTCCAATCCTGCACTTTCCAGGATTCTTTCATCTCCTTTCCCTACTTTGAAAGATAATACCCCAGATAACACAAAGGACAGACGTGGCCTAACAGCCATGAGAAAACTGGGGAGAATGAAGAGTACATGTCTGCAAGAAAACAAAATGAGACGCTGGGTTTTTACAAGCCATACTAGCCAGAAATAGTAAAAAATTGCGTCCTTCCAAAAAATACTAAAAGTTTGCTTCCTTCCATGTAACACGATTTCATTCAGGACTGAAGTGCTTGACGCATTTCCAAGTGCCAATCAGATCACTGCCATGCAGAACGATTTATAATAATTAAAACCACTGTTGTGTACCTGATCATTGTGTGTGTTTGCATGTGTATAGAACCACACTTTTTTGTTTTTGGTCAGGGCTACAGCTTGTCACTGAAATAATTATACTATACTACTACTTCACATAAGTCCCCTTCATGTATAAGCTGGAGAGATGATGTTATTACTCTGGAACAACACTTAGAAGAACTGTACACTCAAGAGGGAAGAGCTGCTTCACTGGGATGAAATAGATACACTCTGGGTGCAATCAAGAGATCCGATACCAAGTCTGCATCAATTACCATAGCAACAAAATCCTGTGATATCATCATTGTAGCAGCCCTCTGATGTAACCGTGTTTCTAGATTGCAAATAGAACACCAAAATCAAAACTCCAAAGGCGAAAACTGCAAGAGGATTTAAGAACCTGGAATAAGACTTAAATGGAATTTACATACTTAAATTTCAGGATGCAAACTTGAAAGCTCTGCCTAAAGGAAAAAACAAAACCAAACAGACATACAAATAAAAAATAATTACTTAATTAATCAAATAATGAAAAGCCCTGTTACTATCTAAATTTTTGCTGTAAGGTTTTCTGGGCCTGGAGATTAGTTGTGTGTCAGGTTTGGTTTTTCTCTTGGTGCTGAGCAGATTATGCTTTATCCCAAACCTAAGTCCTGGTGTGATCCCACAACCTAGGTGCCAACCAAAGGTGTTCCTGGGGCCTCCCTTCTCACAGCCATGCATGCAGTTCTCGGTAAGAACATAAATATTGAGCCTCCCCATGCACATCCTTAAAAACATTACTAAGTTACCAAATAAAATTTGATGTCCCTGTGAGCGTCACGTTTCAAATGAAAAGAGGGACTGCTGTTCTGATGCCCATCTCCAGCAGAGGATGCAATCACCACAGCTTTTGAGAAGAGCAATGTGCCTCCTGGTACCTAGATATTAACACAAGTTGGACGAAAAAGGGCAGTGATTTGCAATAATCTGCGAGGCCCCATTGCTCAGATGAGAGCTCTAACTTCTCTAGATAGGAATCAAACGCCCAGGACTTTATAAGCAAGTGCATGTAGGGCTTGAGTCTCTCCTTTAGGCAGCAGGTGCATAAAGGACCTTCACTGCAGTGACTAATTTTTGTTGCTCCAGCTTAGCCTCTTTGAGAATTTAAGTCTACATGACCTTGCCCAGGTCACATAATACTTTCCCGCACAGCAAGAAGTAAAGGCTGACACCATAGTAACCCAAATCACAGTCTGAAACCATGGTAACAGGATCATCTTGCTTCAGGCATGCTACCTTAGGTACTGAGCACAATTTCGAAATATTCAAATTGAAATAAACTGCTTTCAAGCAAATCAATTTTCTGACACCGATTCCTTCAAATTATGGCAGCATAGATTTTCAAGACAGACCACAGCGCCTATTAGTGCCTTAAAGGGTAAACTCTTAAAAATGGTTGACCGTTTATCTTGATGCATCACAGAAGAATGAGTTGTTAGAAAATTCTGTCCTGAAATTCCCTTGAAACAGAGGTACAGAAAGACACAGGGGTTTCCGTTTGTTCACCTGCGGATATTCTTAAAAGCCTTTTCTGTGGGTTTCTCTTTCAACATATAGAAAAATGCTACAGAAAGTACCACCAGTTGCATGGTCTAACCAAAGTGAAGAAAAAATAGAAAGAAAAAGCCTTTTTGCACTGACCAGCTCCTTTCATTTTCATCAATCTTAAGGTTATTTGTAACACTAATAAGTGCAAGATTGCTCCTTTCAGTTTCATTAATCTTAAGGTTATTTGTAGAAATAACAAGTCCAGGATTTTCTGACAGAAATGTTATTTTCATGTGATGTTTTTGCTTCAGGCAACCAGAAATGCAATTAAAAAAAGAAAATGTAGCCTTACTCTTCAAGTTTTTCTGCAGGCTACATACAAATTTATGACTGATATACCTAAATTTTGCCTGGCATGAATAAAATAACATGTCTTGTGGATAATCACAGAATCCTAACAGTGCCATACAGCGGTTTCCTAATCAAAATATATAGTGAGCTGTGTATACACCAGTAAAGGAGAAAATGGGATAGTGAGAGCAATAGTGGTCAGAACTGAGTTGATACATAGTTCTTTATTATCTAGTGACCATTTGGTCAAATGAAGAGATAATTTATATTAATTTGAGCGGTTTAATTACAGTCAAAGAAACTGCAATGTTATTTTCTTTACAGAACACAATGCAAGTTCCCAGCAACATAATGCCAGGTTGTATGATACGATATTTAACTACCTGACTCCCACTGAATTATTACAGAGCAGGTTGCCAGCAGAGGATGTCTTTTCCTAATGATTGCTGGTACAGCATTTTAAACAAGAGGGCTTCTTTTAGAAAACAACTTTTAAAAATCTCTAATGTAACTGTCAATATTTTATTATCCACATAAATGTCAATGCCTTTAGTGAATATTATTATTTTATTGAAATTAGTCTTCTGGCAAGCTGTAACACATATTAATTATGCATTACATAGTATTTCCCTTAATTAATTACAGCCTCTCTTCTTGATGAATGTCCTTGGTTTCTACTATTGTTAGAAAGGGTAACCAGGAGCACACCACTTAACTTTATACCATTTATTTAAAAAGTACTTCTCTCATTCTTTATCTTCGTATTTTATTTTTTTTTTAATACTCAATAGCTTTAATGCCCCCAGCCCATACAGAGACTCTAAATCAAATGCACAGAATATTCATCTGCAAAAAAACCAATTTGTGTGTGGGACTATTCATTATCTAGAAGCAGAGAAAGAGAACTTCTAATCCAAGTCCATGTTTTAATACAGAAGTATGAGTTGCCTGTGCAGTTCAACAATGGCTAAAATACTTGGAAAACAAGACCTATCTAAACCTGTTATCTGCGGGAAATACACTCTGCTCAGAAATAAGTAAATTAAAGAAAAGCTAATTTATTTTTTTCAAATCCTATTTCCTGTTTGTCTGAGACACACACCAAGCAGCCAGCCATTCCATAATACTCAAAAATGTCATTGGACTGAAGCCAACAGTAATATTATCATGTGATTGACAACAGCTACACAAGTATCATTAATTCAGTAAAGTCTGGATGATCTTATTTCCTTCACAGTCATCTTCAGTTCTACGCCAAAAAAAGTAAAATGAGAAAGAGCATCTTTGGCTGCATAGTATATACTGATGAGCTGGGATAAGCCTGGATTGCGCCCATTTGGAGTATACATTCTCACATACAAATAATTCGAGTGAGTACATAAATACATGCACTGAAAACAAAAACAAGATACGCTTTGACTGTGGCCTAGCACCCAACTGCAGTTGACCATGCAGAGCAGCACTATATGCAAAGGAATCCATTGCTAGGAGGAAGCACCAAGGAGTCCTCCTCAGTTGAAAGATGACCTTTAAAAGATGTATTTTCTGAGCGTTACACGTTTATCCCTGTCTAAGGCCTACTGCAACGTGGCTGTTTTGAACGGACAGGCCAGCGCTACTCTAGGCAAGGACAGGAAATGACCAGGACCATCTCATTCACCTTGTGCTACACGTTCCAGCCCACACCGTGTCCCTGCTCCACCAACGGTGTGTCCTGGGAAGCTTCTCACATCAGCTAACTGTGGTGAAGCCTTCTGCTGGCATCAAGATGCCTTAATAGTGTATGAATACACTGTGACCTAGATATACATATAGCCTGTTAGTGGCTAAAAACCTTCCTGCCCTCTGGCTAGAATGACATTATACCCATTCGACCTTTTTTTATATCAAATTTATTTGCAGGGAAACATGAAACAAACGCAATGATTCTCTGGCAAACTAGATGTTTCAAGCAGCAACGAATAGGAATTTTAATCTGACAGGTTAGCGCTCTCACTCAAGTTCTGAAGCTGCTATTATGGTTGGAAAAACGTTTATGGAAACTGCTTAGAAATTCACCTTGGTCTACTGCCCATCCAATATCTTATTTCTCTGATGGAGTCCCATTTCAATGTAATCATATTCCCAGTAAAAATTGAATAGTGCAGGAATGGGAGATTCAACACAAGTTATTCAGTTCAAAATATATGAAACACTATTAAACCTGGCCACAGGGTTGTTCAGGAGGGGGAAGGGAATGTTTACTTGACTACATTTAAAATACATTTTATGTGAAATTTTGATTTTATAGTAAATATCCCTGCTGATCCTGTTTGCGCTTACTTCTGTAGTAAACATGATCTGCTGGAAACATAAGGCTTATTTCAAACCCTAAAAGGTAATTAAAGCTGAGATAGTCCAGGGGGAAAAAAAAAAAAAAAAAGATCACCAATAGCTCCTCTGTGCCTAAGGGAAGTTTTTAATTAAAAGTCACAAGAGAATAATCCACAAGAAACAAAAATGAGAAGACTGCTGCTAATTTGCCTGGGTCTCAGGCAGATAAACAGTAAATATGCAACAAATAAAGTTGCTGTGATTTTGTTGATTTTAACACTTAGGGGGAAATCTGTTCCCTTGACTTCTTCCTCCTGAGTGCTCCTTGACAATACAAAACCTTTACTGCGCCAGCGCTGGGGCTGCAAACTCCACCACAGAAAGTTTTTTCTCTTCTGTAGCGCATGCTGAGCCATGGGTCCAGTGCTACCCACTCTTACCAGGCTGTCAGTGCCTCTGGCATGAGGAAGGATTCCAGCTCATCGGCAATAAGCATCTGTAAAAAAGCCCTGAAGCAACCTGAGGAAGGAAATGCCTTTTCTTCCAGCTAACCTGCCTGCTGGGGCTCAGCTCCAGCTACCGGACACAGTCCTGGGTTCTCAAACTGCCCTGTAGGAAAATGGCGGAGAACAGCCTTCCTGTGCTCTTCATTCAAAGAGCAGAAGGAAGGGGTAAGATCCTCTCCGAGTTCTCTGTCTTCATCAGTCAACTGCAACTCTATGATCCCCCAGGTCACCCACAAGGGATGACAAAATCTTGTCTGCTAGAGAACGTGGCCAGCCTTCTCCTGTCCATGCTCCTGTTTTCAGCCCTAAGACCACAATGATAACACAGAAGATGGGTTTAACTGTGTATATCCAGCTGCCCACCACAAATGTCAACTTCAAGAACTACAAAAATAATTGTTACCCTTTCTGCTCCTGGCCTGCAAGGGCCATGGCTTCACATTAGACCAAGAAACTTGGGATGTAGCCTTCATTTTAGGAAGGGGGAGTATGGTGTACTGTGTGCATGCAGAATTACCAAGGTTACAAGATGAATAACTACCAGATATTTCATTTCTTTCCTCCAAAGGGCAAATTTCACAGGTGAAAAAGTGACCATTTATATTTGCTGAGAGATCTTACCCCAACTTTACTGATTAACATCATATAAAATCTAGTAAAACAACCTCTTTTGCTTTTCACGTTAATTTTTAGTACTTTCTTTTCTGCATTCATGACAAAGAGAATCACATCTATTTTCAGCTTTCTTCTTGTTACACATGTAAAAAATCTCTACTCCCATTTATCTACACCCACAGTAATTCACAATTTTAACAGGAGGGCAACTCCACTTACAATTCAACATTCCAGATAAAACGAGCAGAAAATCAGTTCCTCCTACAGTGCATGTTGAATTGTGCCATTATTATTCCGCCATTACACAGAGCAAGTGCCAATTTTTACAAAATTATGAACCGTCACAATTATAAGCAGAATTACTTGTTAAAATTTAAGAAGCAGATAAATAGCAAACAGGAATGTTGATTATCCAACAAATGGAGAAAAAAGGAAAAATATCTGTGTCTGATGAGACCAGT
This sequence comes from Coracias cyanogaster, assembly GCA_033124195.1. NCBI lineage: Eukaryota > Metazoa > Chordata > Aves > Coraciiformes > Coraciidae > Coracias > Coracias cyanogaster. The sequence continues at coordinate 164 of JAVSBS010025353.1, read as the reverse complement.
ATACTATTTTTTGTTCTAAGGGGCAAGATCATAGAATCATTATGGTTGGAAAGGACCTCCAGGGTCATCAAGTCCAACCTTTCTCCCAGCATCTCTCTAGCCACTACACCATATCCTCAAGTGCCGCATCTATTCGTTCTTTAAACACCTCCAGGGATGGTGAC